>CABFOW010001939.1:90911-121053 GCA_902141385.1 Timema californicum
TGCACGCTCAAGAGCATGCACATGCTTCTCGCGACCAATATGCTGTGTAACAGAAAATCGTCTTTCAGCTGATACTTTGGCTTCGCACAACTTGCAATATAGTATGCTTCCACCAGTAGAAAACACCAAACTCGGCTACTATTTATCTTAAATGAACTGACACACTAGGTTTGATTTTAGGCATTTTCAAAGTGGTGCTGAAATCCCACAGTGTACTTCACACCACAGAACAACTACACCAACCGCACACTGTGAACTATTCATGGGAAAACCATGGCTTTCCCTTCCCCTTCCACTCTAACAGCTGTATGCGCCAGAGAAGTGCTTGTGACTAAAGGTAACATTCCAGACATTCCATTCCGCGAATAACTTACTGCCAGCAAAAGCGAGTGTAGGTCTGTCTTTGTATAGCCAACTAACCTTCAGCCAGTTATTAGAAAAATATGATGTTGAAATGTTTTATTTCAGTATTTTGAAATAAGTTTTTTTATATAAACGACTTAAAGCTTGGAGACATAATTTGATAAAATAATATAGGTGCATGACAAAATGACCTAAAATGACAAAATTATCCAAAAAATGACCGAATAGTTCTCCATAATCAAATAAAATGCCCTTAAAATTAAAAAAAACAGCAAAAAATGCATAATAAAAAGTATATATATTTGTAAACGGGAAGTCTTGAACAAAGTTGATATATGTTAGAGCATTGCACCAGACCGCTCAGTAAAAAGATGACATGTCATCAATATCCTACGCCTAGTAATAACTATTCTAAAGCTTTACATTTTTAAAGAATTTATGAATGTATTTGTGACCTGGCAGTCTAGGGGTAAGGTGTCAATACTTCTGTGCTGGGGGTTCGGGGTTCAATCCTTGGTCCTGGCACAGATTTATCTGATTGCCAAACCCTTTCTTCATGGCTGACAAAACGTGTATTAATCACAAGTTGTGAATGTGTGGAATGCCAGGCCTCCACCGGGGTTCGGATTCCACGTTAAATTGTAGGTCCTCCATTTCACCTCACAATCAACCTACCAATTTACACATTAGCGTAAGTGCGTCTAACCCAAACGGTAGTAAGACACAGTGCTAATAATATTAATGTATTGAAAATAGAATAACATGTTATAGCTCCATGATTTAATTTAATTTAAGACAATTGATGGATTAATTTTAAATGATAATGTGTCAGACCTGTTAATGTTCCTCTCCTGCTTTTATTTGTTTGGTTTTCATACAAAATAAGATGGAATATAGAATCTATATTTATTGATGTGCTGTGCTAAATTAAGTAACTTTGTTATTTAAAAGTTGAGAATTCGTTCCAAAAACCAATGCTCCCAGATTTTTAATAAAAATGTTCATTTTACAGAGGGTTTTATTCAACATGAACATCTTAACATCTCTGAGAACATGTATTTGGAAGAGTGCAGCTACAAGAAATATTCAATGTGTAGTGCCAATTCTTGGGGAAAATCTTCAAAGAAACTACCATGGAGTTATAAAAACATTTGACAGTTTGACACAAACAAAAAACTTAACTTCTGTCAGTTTATTTAAGCCTTTGCTTAATAGTTTTGTTCCTATGTTTATACCAGTGTGTGGGTTCAAAGTGAAGGGCAAACTCAAAAGAAGATGTAAAGATTGTTATTTTGTTATGAGACAGGAGAGGCTGTACGTTATTTGCAAAACACACCCAAGACACAAACAGATGGCTATGAAGAAGAAAGAAAAGAACACATGGATCTTAACTCATGCAACCCAAGGTCCAATCAGAGCTTGGTAGATTGGCTCACTAGTTCCTTAAAAAAACATTTAATTATTTACATAATGTTGTCATAGCATGTGTATGTAGTGTTCGTTGATATGAATTTTTTTTTCTTTTTATAGGTATTCAAATAAAGTTAATTAGTCTTGTTTGTGTGGTAATTTACTTTTTATAATAACTAAAAAAAATAATTCACTGCTTACAAAATATAGTATTTAAGCTAATAAACTTTAGTTCACACTTAACTGTCATTAGGATAGTGTTACTTACATAAGTATTCCAAGGCATTAGGAAATCGAAAATTCATTGCTAAACTTACAAAAGTATGCCATCTATACTTAACTTATACTTATCAGTTTCTTCATCTCTTTTTGGACCAAATATCTTCACAACCAGCTTGTTTTTGAACACCAAATTTACTTTTTATTTCTAGGATTATGTTGGGTGAATTTATTATGAAATAATTTGAACATCTGAAGTAAAAAAAATATTTAGAAACACAATGAAGTAGAGTAACCCCATGGCTTCTTTGGTGCTGACTGACAGCTGGTAAACACATGTTTTTGCAGATATGATTCGGCGTAGGGATACATAATTTTGTCTGGTAACGTTTCAAAGCCCTCAGCTGTGAGCTATCAGTCAGCACCAAAGAAGTCATGGGACTACTGTAGTATGGTAGGTTACTTACTACTAGTGTTCATTAATCAATAATCACTTGTTTGTATTAATGTTGGTAACAAATTTGGCCCTAATACAATGAGGGTTCTTAGTTCACAAATTGTCTCGCTTAGGTTTCTTTTATGACCAAACAATAAATAAGTGATCAGTGGGTTTAGTCAGTCGGATGCACTAAATTATCTAATGAGGCATATATAACATGAGTGTCCCTGAATACAAGTGTTTTGTTTCAGGGTTTCCAAGAGAGACTAGATTCACCAATGGTTAAAGTAACATTGTCCTTATCGGGAAATTGTAATTTAAAAGCTTTTACCTTGCTTAACTTAAATCTTATTTGACAATTCATCATTAATTTCAAGGATAACATTTTTGACAATAACAACATATAGATGGAATTGATTTAAAAATAATTTTTATTAGTTCTAATACATTCCACAAAATATAATTTCAATCTACATTATAAGTCACTCAGAGTTGTGTTCATCTTAGTCAAGTGATCTGCATTGTCCTGAAGTGCCACATTTATTTTGTATTATGTTATGCTAAGGAGTTTACACCTAAGGGCACAGCCATGTTTGCGACCTGGTCACCTCGGCTAGGACGTATAACCACTATTTATATTGGTGACTCTAAAGTTTCTCACATTTGCAACCAAATCGCTGTTACTAGGCAGTAGTCGCAATGCATGGCAGTCTTCACATATAACAAGGTTCTGTGTGATGGAGTCCTATTTATAACTTTTTAATTTGGCGCAAGCATAGCCATCACCTTATAAAAAACTGTGTGTGTGTTACAATTTGGTTAAGTTGTAGTTTACACTAGAATTACACATGCATAATGAGGTTAGAGTTAAAGTTGCTTACTAGTTCACCAGGATGTTATGGTCAATTACTTGCAGTGACCCTATTATAAAAAAAATTCATATTTTTTATTTATTAACATTCTCAAGTTAATTTTTCAACTTTTCTAAATAAGTCCATATAAATAGTGCATAATATTTGAAACCTAGAATCCTAGCTCAGATCTGTAGTATTATCACCCGCCTCGGTGGCGTAGTTGGCTAACGCGCTTGTCGTGTTGAGCTCGACTGCTGAGGACGGGGAGATCGAGGTTCAAATCTCGGTCGGGTGAACTGGGGTGGTTTTTCCTCAATGGTTTTCCACTCTCCCTCCACGCAAATACTGGTTCACTTCCTCTAATTAAACGTGCCCAATTCCTAATCCATTAGAGTAATTAGTACTTAAAGCGTATAACCCGAACGGGTAGTAAGACGCTGTGATAAATATTATTATTGTATCATCTCTTGTTACCTCTGCATTCCCCTCAAACATTTAGAGGCTGTCCCTATTTATTTAATTTGAATCAGAATACTGGGGAAGGGGAAAGTATGTGCTTAGCATCTGGACTGGAAATTTGTGTTCATCTTGGCAGGAATATTTAATTCAAATTTTAATCAAAATTAAGATAAATAAAAATGAGATTATTAATCTCTTTGGTACCATGTATTCCCATAGCAACAGTGTATAAGAGCTAGAAGGTGCATTACAATAATTAGCTCAACAAGTTAAACTATATACACATCCAGTATAGATTTAATCCCAGCAAAGTAAATAAAGGGAGGAAGTAAAATGTTAGTAACAGAAATTCATATACTGCTAGGTTTCATATGGAACCATGATTTATTACCAGAATACTGGAAGGTAGTTATGATAATATCTATGTTCAAAAATGGAAATAAAACAGAGTTTAAAATAAAAGGTACCTACTACAGTGCCTGCTTAGCCTAAGGCCAATGTCAACGACAGAGAGATTGGGCTTTGAATCCTGGTCAGGTGTAATGAGGGTGGTTTTCCACTCTTCCTTCACACAAATTCAGGTTCACTACTTTGAAATTTAACCTTCCTCATTCCTACCCTATGATCATAATTAGTATACCTTGATTTTAGTTGAAAGAACAAAAGAGAAAATTCAAATACATTTCTCTTTGTGGCCAATATTGATAACTTTGTGTTATTTTAAAGGTAGGCTATTGATAATATTTATACATTTTATAAGAATATAACTATCTTCTACTGTTCTTCATACCAAAATCATCATATACATACGCATATAGCCTAGACAGTAAGATGCGGTACTAAAAAAACCTATAGAGGTATCTCATGTTACAACATAGAGAGATAGGGTGTAATGAGGTGGACTGGATAACACTAGCTCAAGATAGGTGGCATATTTTTGTATGTACAGCAATTTACTTCAGAGTTCCTGATGCTATAGAGTAAGCAAGTGTTCAACTAAATATGCAAAATAAATTACAGTACATTAACAAGTAAAACATATATTATGCTATAGACAGGGCTTCTCCTGAACATGTAAATAAAAACAATATTATATTTTCAAATCAACTAAGAGTTTTAAGATTTCGTTTTTAAAAAGATTGGTAGATTGGTATAGGATATGCAAAGTGTACGAGTTAGGACCATAATAATAACATACTTTAAAAACTAAGTTTTCAGAGTTATTAAAATAAATTATGTCCCATGTATTTGGTTAAAACGGGCTGCTCTCTATTTGATTTAAAGTTATTCAACTTTATTCAACAGTAGCTTAAACTAAGACTTAAAAACTAGGATATACATATAGGAATATTTCAAATAAATATCATGAATTTGAATAATGCTACACATTAAAGGAGAATCATGTAATTTAAATATTGTGATCTACTCTCTATGTTTCATAGATAAGATTAAAAATATATTTAAAAATTTCACTGCACAGTATTGCGATTTTAAATATTGTCATTTCATCACATTTATGATTGGTCATCATCGTCTTGTGAGTAAAAGGCTTGATTTCTTCTTTTTAATTTCTTTTTTGGTTGCAAATAATTTGTTTTCAGCTCAGGTACATCTGACATGTCACCACCTATTACACAGAAATAAAATTAGGTAACCTTCATGCATATTTAGGGATTCTTGAGATTGGAAAAGTTAATAAAATCACAATAGAGAGCGTCAATTATTTCAACTGTGATTAAGTATCTGTATATATATACTTTTTTATTTATTATATACATCTTATTTTCAGAAACAATGATTTTTGGCATTGGTATCATTCACAATATTGTTATAGAGCACACTAATGTTCAAGAACAACAAAGATAATTTGTTTTAGGCTAAGGGCCAGTTTCATAGTCAAATCTAGTACGTCTCAAGTGCGGTGCTACACTAAGTACATGACGACACCTACCTAAACCAGAATGGAATGGGCCATTCTCACATAGGAAACTGGCCCATTCCATTCGAGTTTAGGTAGGTGTCGTCTTGTATTTAGTGTAGCGCCCCACTTGAGACATACTAAATTTGTCTATAAAACTGGCCCTAAGTATATATGTTTTGATGATACATGAAGTGTACAGTTATATAAGACTGCAGGGTTCTTCATAAAAATAAAAAACTTTTCATTTTCGTCTCTCCACTTTTACTTAGCCAATTTTTTTAAAATAAAATATAAAATTGCTTGAAAAGTGAAAGCTACTTTCAAAAAATAGGCCCTGGTCCCAATTAATATGGATTTGTACTAGGGGTCTGCAAGCTTGGTTTTTTTTTCATTCAAGTTGATTATTTCTAAAAGCTCCCGAGTTCGAGTATATTCACAATTTTAACATATTAAAAAGTATATGGATGACACTCATTTTTATAAAGAGCAATTAAAAAAAGGTTAAATAATGTAAATATCGGTATTTAAAAATAGCACTAAAATAAAAATCTAATAAAAAATAATTAAAATGGTTTCAACACTCATGTCTTTAAGGACATTAAAATTACACTAACCAATATAATTTTTTTAAATAAAATGAATAATTGTGTGTGTAGAAACACTGTACAATAATGTAAAGTAAGTAAAAGTGAAGGAAGCCAAACTGGAAGGATAGTTAGGTTAGGCCTAGATAAGAACAAACACACTTCTCTCTTCATGTCTTCTTTAAACTTTCACAGTAGCACACTAGTTTGAATTTTCGGGAATATTACTTTTTCATTAATGTCTCTTCATAATTATGAAAAACAAATATTTCCGAAAATTCAAAACAATGTGAAGAAGTGGGAAGTGTAAAAGTGTAAAAAGAAAATTGTTAAGTGTGTTTATATCCAGGCCTAACCTAATTATCCTTTCAGGTTTGCTTCCTTCATTATCACTTTACATTATTGTCGAGCGTTTCTACACTGCCTTGATAAAAAGTGAATAAAATTGATGTTTTAATAAGCTAATATTTCCCCAAAATATCCGTCAGTAACTTAATTTACCCTATAAGCAAACATAAGAATCATAAACAATTAGAAATTTGAAGTATTTTGTTTATTATTCCTTAGTGTAATTGTGCATGATCACATATTCTGTTCCATTTCCCTATGCACAGTTGTACAGGCTCTCGTTAGAAATTATTTTATTGAGAAATTTACTTCAATTCAATTTTTAATGCTTATAAAAGTTGATGCTGATACTTTAAAAATAAAATGACTAAAATAATATTTTAGCAAACAATATGAAATAGTAAATGCTTTTTTAATATAAATGTGGTAAGTTTGGTAAAATATCTATTACAATAAATAAGATCAACCTTGATTTTAAACAGGTTAACCAACATATTCTATAACTAAATAGTAACTAAACTAGAGCTAGTTTTGTAGCTAAACATATTAATGCGAGTTTTAAATATCTTAAGTTTGAAAACATTTAACATAATAATATATTCTTCATATTACATTTTTAATTCAACATAAATTATTATTTTAGAAAGGGACCAGGTAAAAATAGTAAAAGGAATCATTCAATTATTTAGTAATCTTCTTGCTATTTTTATTATCATTGCTTTGTCATGGCAATACAAGTAAACAACTTCAATCAAGTATAATTCAAAATGGACAACAATATTGAATAAATTTACCGGTCGAAAGAAGTTTTAAAATTCTATTATGTATAATGTGAAAATTGAAATTAACTTTTAACAATATGTTAATTAACCGAATGATTTATAAGTGGAAATGCTGATATTATCTCAATTAAATAGATGATGCTTACTATTGTGTTTTAAAAAATGATTATTAAATGCTTCAAGTGGAAGCCTACAAAACTTTCAATCCCCGAGCTTAAGCTACGAGCTCGGCTCGAAGCTCAGAATACAAGTACTCGCAGAGCCCTAATTTGTACTAACTAGTACCATATCTTTTTCAAATGTCCAATTTGATAAAGCCATATTAATTTGTAAAATAATTATATTTGGAAGAAGGCACAGGAAAGGTGGATAGAAACACATAAAAGGAACAAATACAACATGGCTTTTACAAATATAATACAATTAGCTAATAGAGAAAACTGAGGTTATTCCTTACAGAAATAATTTGTAAAGTAATAAATTATGGAATTTAATTAATGAACAGTTACCACAGCTCATTCATTATATTCATCAAAGTTATTTTCAGATAAATCAAGAATTATATATAGTTCTATGAAATAATTTTCCTTTTGTTTATTACATTATGCTCTATCACAAATTGACCAAAGGTGAACTTGAGCATGACAAGGATGTGTGAGAACTGTGTGCTCGTAGTGTACTCATGTTTCCTTTATCTAGCAAACCAATTATATCTACATGCATGTATTTTAATATTGAAAAACTCCATAGCCACACAAAACACATTTTTTAATGTAATGTCTTGCAAACCATTCTATTATGTATAATGTGAAAATTGAAATTAACTTTTAACAATATGTTAATTAACCGAATGATTTATAAGTGGAAATGCTGATATTATCTCAATTAAATAGATGATGCTTACTATTGTGTTTTAAAAAATGATTATTAAATGCTTCAAGTGGAAGCCTACAAAACTTTCAATCCCCGAGCTTAAGCTACGAGCTCGGCTCGAAGCTCAGAATACAAGTACTCGCAGAGCCCTAATTTGTACTAACTAGTACCATATCTTTTTCAAATGTCCAATTTGATAAAGCCATATTAATTTGTAAAATAATTATATTTGGAAGAAGGCACAGGAAAGGTGGATAGAAACACATAAAAGGAACAAATACAACATGGCTTTTACAAATATAATACAATTAGCTAATAGAGAAAACTGAGGTTATTCCTTACAGAAATAATTTGTAAAGTAATAAATTATGGAATTTAATTAATGAACAGTTACCACAGCTCATTCATTATATTCATCAAAGTTATTTTCAGATAAATCAAGAATTATATATAGTTCTATGAAATAATTTTCCTTTTGTTTATTACATTATGCTCTATCACAAATTGACCAAAGGTGAACTTGAGCATGACAAGGATGTGTGAGAACTGTGTGCTCGTAGTGTACTCATGTTTCCTTTATCTAGCAAACCAATTATATCTACATGCATGTATTTTAATATTGAAAAACTCCATAGCCACACAAAACACATTTTTTAATGTAATGTCTTGCAAACCAATTTTCTTTTGCCTCTACTTGACAAATATTTATTAGTAACAACGTAATTATATACAACGGTGAGCTTACATTATGTTAAGTACCAGCATACAAAATAAACCTGGGAAATAGTTTTTAATACACATTATTATAGGGAATTAAAGCGGTTTTTATACATTAAGTAAAATAAAGAGTGAAACACTTGCCTGTACTGCCTTGTGATGTTGCTGACAAATCTTCAAGGCCACTACTTGTTACTTCATCAATATCACTGTCCACCACACTTGGGAGCACAGCCTTCCTAGCAACAGGCTCTGCTTGGTCATCAAAGTCACTATTCAGTGGACTTGGCAACACCAGACTATAGCGTTTCACCTGACTTGGACTTTGCAAGTCAAAGGAAACCTCATCAGCACAACTACCAAAACTTTTAGACGTGGAGTCAAGTTCTGTGCTTTCGCTCCATGTGGTGGTGAGTGTGTCATCCAACATACTCGAAGAGACATTTGTTAAGTTGCCTGCACATTCTGGGGTGAGAAAGCTTGGCAGAGTGCAGGTAGACACTTGACTTGTGTTGAAACTTGAGTCACTGTTGCAGTCTAGCAGGAGAGCCATGGGATCATCCACACTTAAACGCTCGCAAAATGCCATTGTCTGAGGGTTTATCTGGGCTTGCGGCTGACTTGGGTATCTCTCCCGAGCAGGTGTTGATGTTTGTGAGGAGTTTTCTCCTTCGGTGCTGAATGGTGTTACTGTTGTTGTAAAATTTAGGGGAATAACAAGGTGGTTGTCAAATTTTTTAAGGACTAAATTTGACTCTTCACTTGTTGGTGTGAAAATCCAGCTATATGATAAATATATACAATTATTATTAGAGATTTCCTAGTTATTAATTTTGATTCTTAAATGTTAACCTCAATTTTTTTCTATTAGCAATTTTGATTAATCGATTTGGTGCACAGTACTCTAATTGAAAAAAACAACAAAAAAAGTTATTAAAAAACTCAATACAGTTTTGGTAAAGTTTGATTTTGAAATTTTGAAAATAAAAACAAAACCAGAGAAGTATTGTCTAAAATTTACTGGGAAAGCTAGAGTAAAATATATAATTCTAGATTCATTATGCACAAAACCAGTTGAGTGTGTAAGTGGGTTCAAGCTATGCTCTGAGAGATGAAATATGTCAAGTGGTTCTGGAAAAAAATAAAAGGGCAATGGAATCATGTGGCTTAATTATGGGAGCACACACACACTAGGACATATGTGTTGAAGAGGTGAGATGTATAGAATGGCTATGGAAATAGTGGCAGTGGTTTGTGGGATTAAATTAGTTGAGACCGGCCTGATAGTTGCAAAGTAAAAAACTCTACAAATTAGTAATTAAGTTGATATTGCAATATGTTTTGGTTTTGACCCAAGTGTAATATTTTGTTACTGGTGATTTTGGTGAAAACATTTTTTGTAACATCTGGAAGTTCCCTATAGACACACATTAAACTAAAAACACATATTTTAATTTAAGGCAATAGTTAAAATTTGTTTTATCAGCAAAATACCAGTCAATCTTTTCTGTGGCAACACAGCATTTTTTATTTCATTATTTACAACAAATATTCTTCAAAATTGAATTTAGATCTAAGTGAATATTAATCAAACAGGTAAAAAAAAATGAGGAAGCTAAGAAAAGTGAGCTGGACTGACATGACTGAAGAGAAAGGATGGAAAATCATCTTTAAAAAAATCACCATACCAACACGCTATAGGTTAAAATGGTTGCGCTCTGTGGGAGATATTGAGTCCTTCACTATGTCAAGGTGCCATCAAGGGGCATTGAAATAAAAGCTCGTTTTAAATATGGTTTCATTAGAGAGAAGTAGACAAATATTATTATTGAGTAAATCAGATGGCTTCTACAAAGTCAGATTCAGGTATTGAGCCAAACCCCTCTTCACATAACAAGCTTAATCAAAGATTTATCTGATTACCAAACTCTTCCTTCACCTCTGACAAGACATCTTGTGAATGTGAGGAATGCCAGGTCTCCACCGTGGTTCGGATTCCACGTTAAACTGTAGGTCCTTCATTTCATCTCACAATCACCCTACCATTACACATTAGCGTAAGTGCGTATAACCCGAACGGGTAGTAAGACGCGGTGCTAATAATAATAACAAGCTTAAGCAGACAACATTACGATTATAATGGTCCCTTTATGAGAAAATTTTTAAAAGTGATTTTATTACGAGCATTGACACTAGTGAAGCCCAGTGTTGATGAACTCAGCCTGTCCCAAGGAATGCAACGAAACTTACTTAAGGTTGTGGGTTTGTTGTATACTAGTCAGGGGTCTGACCAAACTTGTTGGTAAATGGATATAATAAGCTGAAAGTAATATTTAGATTCTTTAATTGAAGCAATAAAAAAAATAGATGACTACATGGACTATGAAAATTAATCAGTCAACAATAGCTCCTGACTACGTACCGTTCATCCTGACCAGGTCCTGGCATGTATTGTATTCCCTTCTTCACACTCAACAGGTGATTGGTCAAATAGACAATTGTAAGCCATTCCAAGTCATACTCCAATTCAATTGGCTTTTTACTATCATGCGGAATGTCAACCACCTATAAAATTAACCAGAATTTGTCATTTAAGTGCTTTCAGACCACATAGATCATCATCTGAATTAATGAGGTTCTACTGTACTAGTATCATACAATGAAATAACCTTTTTTAATTTCATTAGGGAAAAGAATGAGATGGTTGATTTTAAGTCAGTGAAACACATTCTTGGAGCAACTGAGGGTGGGACACTACTGTGTGTGTAAACCATCAAATTCAGCTGGGTATAATATACATGGGTGCTAACCACTCGCTTAACTCCAACAGCATGTCTCCATATTGGCTGGATTCAACTAATCTAATCCCTAACCAACACTTTTTCTAATCTTATTTTTATAACGGCTGACTAAACTTGTGTTTGTCCCTTTTTTGACCAAGGTACTTTAGTGATGAACTAAATTTACACAACATGCACACAGAAATAAATATATTAAAAATACTTGCTTGCAAAAATTTTCTTTTGGGAAGACATTTGTCCAAAGCCAGAAACTTTGTTGCTTTTCTTGTTTCTTCAAAATTATCATCTTGAGAGTTCTACAATAAAAACATTGTCACACATTATCAATTTGAATCGTAACTAGTCAAGTCTTAATGCATGCCTACTTAAATTTTATGTTTAATTTTCACACTAATAAATATTTATAATTTCACTAAAATATGTGAAAGACAAATTTTAGTTTGTAATGGAAAGATAATGTGAAATTTACATGAGTTAATACTTTGACCCAAACATGTATTAAATGAATTGCTACTAAGCTTTTGTGGGATTCTGGTATGAAGAACAGCATCTGACAGTAACTACTTTAATACCCTTTTAAATTGACAACAGCTCATTTGAATTAAAAAGTATAAATCACACTATATATATTAAGTTATGATAATTAAAATGTGATCCACTAAAACACTATAGAAGTTGTATTGATCAAAACACAAAACGATATACACAATTTAGGACATAGTACTGGCACAGTTGCTTATACATTTTTCAGTGTAAATATTGAAATCAGCATCTAATTTGTATTTTATATTGTCGAGGTTTTTACACTGTGTTACAATGTGGATTATGAATGCAAACTAAAGTGAGAGAAAAGAGGAAGGTAGGTAGGGGTATAGACAAGACACCAACTGTAACATATGACCATAGCATATAGAAATGAGAAAGTGTGGACACACTATTAGTTTACACAGGTAAGCCGCTTGAAGCGCTCACATTGATTTGGCTGGCGGGTAACTGAGCAATACAATAATGTAGAATACCGAAACGCAGTCAAGTAGAGAGGCTACATTAAATCACTTTGTTATTAGTAGGCTAAATACAGTTTAACTGTGTAAAATATTAAAAACATTATTTTAAACTGACAATTTTATTAATACCATAGCTGAATAAATTATTTCTTTAATTTATCGTAATACAAGCATTATTATTATTATTACTATCATCACCATGTCTTACTACCCATTCAGGTTATACACAATTACGCTAATGTGTAGTGGTAGGGTGGTTGTGAGATGAAATGGAGGACCTACAGTTTAATGTGGAATCCAAACCACGGCGGAGACCTGGCATTCCACACATTCACAAATTGTGATTAATACACGCCTTGTCAGAAGTAAAGGAAGGGTTTGGCAATCAGATAAATCTGTGCCGGGACCGAGGATAATACAAGCAATTTTATGCCAAAATAATATTTGTAATTTATGGTAATAATCATAGCAAGCTACTAATAATATTGACAGTCATGAATTTCAGTAATGTCTTATAAATGTATTTTTATTTTTATTATTACTATACCTATTTAAATCAATTAAAGTAATATCAATTAAATTGGTATTTATTGATATGTTGAACCTACATATTTATTGTTGTTTTCTTACAACAGCTACGTTCAAGCATAGGTGTATTGCTATAAGAAGTCCTCATGTTGTTTTTTCAAGTAAGTTATATAAACTACATATTACATTATACATCTTTGTTTCAAAACAATACTTTATATTTTATTTTACATTATACTACACTGTATTAATATTTTCTTTCTTTTTTAATATAAATGTTAAATTGAGGCTTGTACTAGTCTGCTCAGGTTTATTATTTAATGTTATTATGTTTTATAAAATTTCAAGAAATCTCAATTACTAAACAACCAATTTCCATAAACACGTTATAATAATTACAAATTTGTCAGATATGATTTAAAAAATTGAGATTTAAAATCACGTGTAAATTGTAGTTTTAAGAATTGCAAACCTTTGACAACTTCCAGACTGATTTAGCATGTTTTGCAACACTTATCTGATTTCTTTTATGACCGGCTTACTCAATTTTGGAACATCAGATGTTCGTTTTTAGGATGATTCCTTTGTTTTATATCTTTACTAAAATGCTTTGGCAGGTTAGGAAAAATATGTATTATAGAACTGGGTTTCAAAGGCCAATTTGATCGAGGAAGTTTAATCTTTTCTCCATTGATTAAAAAATTGTCACTTTTACAAGACAATCTTCAAAAAATTGTAAATCACAAAATAGAGATTTTGAACTTAACTCTCTGTCTTTTCTTGGAATTTCCCACTCCCACTTTGCAAACTTGCATTTGTCTTGAGGAGGTTGGAAATAATTTATTTTGCCGCTTGAGGCTTTGGTCATAGCCTGATTTGCATGGCGGTTTAGAACATGTCGTTATGATTGAAACATATATTACATACTAAAAGAATATAGATATAAATTACTTACATAAACTGAATACCTAATTATTAAAATAATAACAAAAAGAACCATCTTGAATTTAAAAGCAGAGGTTTCAAACACAAAATGCAACTCTAACTAGTTGCTTCTCCTATCCTCTCCATCTTCTTCTCTTGGTCTTTGTCCACAGCAGCCAGATCGTTCTGTAGAGCCTTTCAGATTACTCTCAGGGTTAATTAATAATGGTGGGGGTGGAGAATTTATTCAAATAAAAAGAGTGAATTTGATGAGGTTGATTCGGAAGAAACGTTAACGCTTGACATTTTATTACAATTAATGTTTAAACACTACATATTGTAAAAAAAAGGATAGTTAATACTTTAAGACATACATATTAAAGTTGTGAAAATTTAGCCACATGGTGGCCTCCCTTTTCTTCCGCCCATCTCTAACACCCTAAAGCCATTTCGAAAAGAACAACTATTTGTTAAGTACCTCTTAGTATGTCTTCCTAGCTCGCGTAATAACCAATAAGTGTGTCGCGTCTAACGCTTCCCTTCTTAGTATTATTAAAAACAGATGCTACACTCTGATTTGCTGATTGGCTAGCTGTTCACGCCAAACATCCCCTTTCCACTGTGAAGCCATTCGTGCCTCTCACAACTTCTGGGTACAAATAAAATAAAAGAGCATGATGCTTAAAAGTGAAAGGTAAAAGTAATAATATATGATGCTATAATTTCAACAAAGACTTTACAAGAATGAAAAACTACTAGATTTAAAAGTTAAAGACCTAGAATTGATGAATTGAAATTTAGAACATATATTGCTTACAACTTTTATGATGATTTGGACTACTTAATATTGACATGAAACCCACACTTTCTTGTAGTTAAATATTTGGACTAATTTAGTAATATAAAGATTAAATTAGGCCTAGAAAAGAATAATACATCGAAGATGCTGAAGGTTATTTATTAAAATAGGCCTAGCTGATTGGAAAACAATAATTGACTATAAGTGTGGTACTCTCAGTATCTTGATAATGTTAACATGATTTCTAATAAACTTAAGGGGTAAGGGGAGAAGGGGGGGGGGGGGAAAGGGAAAAATTATAAAAAAAAGGTAAGAAAAAGGGATGGAAANTAGGGGGGGAGGGGGGGGGGGGGATAGTGTAAAATTATATATCAAATGTTACTAAATGTCTTTGAATATTATAAATACTGGGCACTTGCAAGCCTATTACATTCATAGTGAATTTAGATGTTTTAAGAATGGTATTAAATTAACAAAATAAACAATGGCAAAGTAATATATATATATATATATATATATATAAATGAAATGGTCAAGCGCCACAACGAATGAATGTATAACAGACAAAATAATACAACACACTCACTTTTATATGTTATGCCGGTACTGAAAGATTACAATACCCACCCAGTTCGATTACAGTGCTCAAGTTTCTCGAATCCACCACAGCGCCTCTATTTGCAATGCATGTTAACAGCAAATGTCCACACTTTCTCATTTATAAACGCTATTATATGACTATGGGAGACAATGTTAATAGAGCTAGGTAATAATAAACATTTAGCTTACTGTGTCTGTGTGGTGAACAATTGCAGCAAACTTGACATGAAGGTGTGCAGAAAACCAATAGGTAGGTTTCAAATAGTGAAGTAATTCTTCACAGGGTTTACTTCCGAGACTATTGTTATTCACTTCATCTCTAATTGAGAGAATAAAACAAGGTTTATATTACTTTGATTTGTATAAATCTCTTTAAGGAAAACCTCTTTTTGATTTTTGAGGTAGTTGTAATGTATATTTATAAGAAGGTATGTGGTTAGAAATCATGTAAAAGGGAATGAACACAATATGGCTGTTACAATGAAAGGAAGAACAAAGTTTACACTTTACATTGCTGCCACTGAACAAAGAGGTACTGTACTAACTGCCTCTTTAAGAAAATGGATTGTCACCGCCCATTTCTTCGACTTTGGTTTCATTTTATCGGAACTCGTCAGGGAGGAATGTGAAACGTGCAATGCAATTTCCTGAAAGAGGAAACTAAAACACACAAAGGGAGAAAAATAGAATTGGTAAAGGATGACAGGACTCTTAGATCAGAACATGTAAAATGAATTACATCAAGAACAGGAAAAGAACATGGGAAAAGGATTTAAATATATAATAAGTATATATCTTTAAGAAAAACCTCTTTTCGCTTTTTGAGACCTAGTTTTAATATATATCTGGAAGAAGGTACAGGAAAGGTAGATAGAAAACATATAAAAGAGAACAGACATAATACGTCAGTTACAATGAAAAGAAGAAAACACTTGATACAGTTGTTTTGTCTATGATAGATATGCAAGATTAAATTGTTTAGGTTAATCTCATGTGAATTATGCATATAAGAAGTGTAGTGTTGATCAGTTTAAACTGATAAAAGTGAATCAAATGTGTTTAATGATGGCTTATAATGCTAATTTATTAGATATTAAAAATGTTAAAACTATTTCAAATATGAGTAGCCTACAAAAAAAGAAACAAATTATATTTATTTTTATATGAGTATTTTTTGTCTTGAGATCGACAATTTTTTTTAACATTATCATCAAGTTTATTTACACCAGATACATTTTACACTAAATAGTGACAGAAAGCAATTGTTGTGCTGGGGAAGGGAATTCCCCACACTCTGCTACTGTATTATTATTATTATCATCATCATCATCATCACCGTGTCATACTACCTGTTCGGGTTATACGCACTTACGCTAATGTGAAATGGTAGGGTGATTGTGAGATGAAATGAAGGACCTACAGTTTAACGTGGAATCCGAACCACGGTGGAGACCTGGCATTACTCACATTTACAATATTCTGCTAATGTAAATAAATCACATTAAGGTAAACCAGCCTACACTGTGCAGGGACATGCACCAATGAATAGTTGAGATCCAAATGGACTAGGATGAGAATTATTTATTCTTTGCTCATTTCAAAAGTGAGGCAATAACACTTGTGTCTTAAACAAGGAGGACATTGTTTTAAAGTTATAAAAAAACTATTCAGCTTTAGTTCAATTTTTATAGTGTGCACCTAAATATTATTGGTAGCCACAGGACTCTGGTCTTTATAGTCAAAACATAGCCGTTGATTATCTCACAGACGTGTGCATTTTATTTGTATGTCGTCAGGAATTTTCTCAAAGTGTGAATGTGCTATTTTGTTTACATTGAAAGTCCTATCTATATGTGAGAAGCTATTAATTATATTAATAGATTATTTTTCTGTTTTAATATCAGAGTATAGCAAAAACTACAACTTACTCAAAGAAAGGTTTGTGTTTCAAAAGTTGTTTTATGTTTCCATGATGATATACTCCTCTTGGCCAGTCATGAGATAAAAAAATATCAATTGGTGATTTCACCTAAATAAATAAAAGTGGTGACATTACACTAACATAATGATATAAATAACATAAAGTAAAAATAACTTGAAAAAAATACTATTATAGGTTAAAAACAAGAAACACTAAATTGATGAAATTAGTGAGTTTGATCAATATTCAAAAATTGAATCTCCCTTGTTTTGGCACTTATACAATACTTGGTTTTGTGACTAGTTGGTATTTAGTTTTTTTAGTGGTCACACTATGAATTGATATAATTTGATCTCCCATTTCATCTATCAAGCAGAATATGGATAGTTGAGAGACCACGTGGTCAGGAGATTAAAGACACCAATAAGGCATGCCTAATAAATTAATTATATCAGCACACAACTTAGAAACCAGCTTAGCTACTAAACAAACACACTATCTATTCCATTAGTCATCAATTCATCAGTGTGAAAGTGGACGCCCGAATTTAACCAAAGATAATTTTGGCGGTCGTGACAGGACTCTTATGTCTTATTAGGTTTATTAATTATAAAATTAATCTAAAAATTGGCAGGCTTCTTGGTGTGGTGGTTAGCATTGCTGGATACTAATTTAGAGGTCCTGGGTTCGATTCCCAGTGGTACAATATATATTTATTTCAAAGGAGAGTTGTTCCTATGTTTGCCATGATCTGGATAGCAAGGCTTAAGTTGGGCTTAAGACTTATAATCATCTCATCAGGTGTATGCAATCAAGGTGACAGCTGTCGCCTAGTATAGCCCCCTGCATATAAAACATGGCTTTGTGTACTGTGTGTGTATACAGAGCCATGTTTTATATGCAGGTGGCCATACTAGGTGACAGCTGTCTGTTGACCGTGACTTGGTCTCAAAAGTGAGCGACTTTAGTGAGTTGTAGCTGCAAAGATCTCACCAGTATTTTATACACACATGGCCATACTAAGCGACTCTGTCAGCCAACCTTGTTAGTCATTCAGTGTGGAGTTGTCACTACATTATGATGTTGGTGGCTTTGTCTCAAATGTGTGTGTTAGGGATGAAAAGTGATTTGTATTCCTCAGTACCTACAATCCAAAGGATCTGCTGATACAATGGGAAACACAGATTCAGAAATTTTAAATATCTACAAACAAAGACTCTAATCACTGGTATTCACTACCAATAAATTAAATTCAATAAAGTGTAACAGACAGAGTCGGTTTGTTTTTATTTGTCTGTGTTTAAATAAATGTTCACCCAAACATAAAAACAATTATTTCTCCTGCAGGGTTATTATGACCATTCGACGCAAAGTTAGTTGCTAGTTAGCTTCATTTTCGAGGAAAAGATAGTGTTTGGGTTATTATAACCCCCACACTTTGTATCGATCGCTAGTTTTAGCTTCGACTTTGCTTCTAGTGTCCACATACAGAATAAAATCAGTTTGCATCAACAGTTGGCACCACTTTTCCAAAGAATATTACCTTTTAAGAAGCCAGAAATTAGGTAAATTTATTTCAAGAATGCTGGTATTCATGACTGAACATTATTCGTTTATTTTATTTTCCCAAACATATGATCACAGTTCACATTATTTGCAAGAAAGATTTAACCTAGCTTAATCTAATAAATCTCTTGCCTCATTTTGTTTGCCTGCGGTTTGAAAAATGAAAAAATACTAGGTCTACATTATTCAATACACACAACATATTTTAGTAAAACATCATAATGTGAAACATGCATTCAAATAGCAATGTCACAAGGAGAAATGAATTAATATGAGAAGTTGGCCAATAGAGAAACAATGTTTTTTGTAATGTGTATGCTTTATGACCCAATGCTTTATTCTTCATATATTTGTGTTGATACTGGAACAAGTGTAATATGTTGTGTGAAGATCTTAGAAGGTAAAAATAGTTATTTAAAGTTGATGAAAGTGTTCAAGAACTCCCAAAAATAGTGTTTGCATTGAATATTTTCGACAACTTAATGTCAAAGCAATGGGCATTTATACTCAGTCGGCCTACTAAGTTAAAAATAAAGTGAATGAGAGGGTGGTTTGGATAGTTAAAAATGATAAAATGCATCTTTTATATAAAGGGAATTCTTGAGACTTTACTTAAGTGATTAAGAATATAAGGATATTATATTTCTTTATAATGAGTTGTTTGCAATTTATTCACTTCAGGATAATAGCCTTACTAAACTCCACCTACTATAAAGCCTACAAATAATTAATCTTAATTTTGGAATGTCCCAATTATCAGTGTGTTGATGGTGAATAATAACTCATTTTGATAGTGTTATGCTTCAAAGAAAATATTTTTTTAACATTCAGTGTAAGCATACTATCCCCACTCTTGGCCTACATTATAATATAGGCCAATTTAAAGTTAGATTATGTGAAACACAAACAAAAAGTTTTGAGATTATTATATTGGGTTAATGAGATGGCAAGTTTAAATCAGGTAACATAAAATACCTAATAAACTACAAAATCTAGCATACATAACCTCGTAACGCAAACCAAAGGACAAGTAAAATGTATATGCAACTTAACACCACTCTACTAGGGGAATATTTACGCTCTCAAGGATTTTGCTTTCACAAAGTGGTCGACCATAATAACTTTTGACGCCAAGTCTAGCGTCTATCTGCTAACGGTCACAAATTCGTTTTGCGTCGTCATGATAGTCCTGCTGGTGGTGGTGTTTTTTTTCTACCGTGCTTCTCTCAACCATTTCAAATTAATCATTAATTAACTGCGTTAATGGTACAGGGGTTAAAGTAGATTTAACATACTTTGATGGCTGCATTGTCTAAGGAACTACTCTCCTAGTAAACTAGACTGCCGATGACAGGGACATAGCGGTTCAAATTTTGGTAGGGTGTACTGAGGATGGTTTTTCCAAAATGGCTTTCCACTCTTCCTCCATGCAAATGTGGGTACACTTTCTATAAATATAGCCTTCCTCATTCCTAAAATCATCAGTGTAGTTAGTTCATAAGCATATATAACCCGGACAGGTTGTAAAACCCGGTGCTAAAAAAGATAGATTTTAGAGAAAATGTACCCACATTTGTTTTGCAGTACAAAATGAGCTTGACATATAGACCATGTGCTCAGTGGCTGGTGATATTACTTTTCAAATTTTGTGTCAATCTTTTTAACGTCTTCTCTAACAAAATATTATGTCTTGTCAAAAATAACTTGCAGTATGAAAGTTTTCATTAAATCTGTCTGAGTGAATTGTCAGCATTTGAACTAATGTATGAAACTGGCTGCATGAAAAAGATTGCTTATTAATAAAAGGATGCATAGAAAATGTTTTATTTTCTTTATTTTTATAACATAAGTATCACAAAATTACCACTGCATGGTATAAATTGTCCACCACAGCCTTTATTGAGCTGGTCATAGAGAAAAACGGCAACTAGGTTGCCCAAGTATGAGCACAAAACTGTTGTATAGTGACGGGCAACTTTGTCATGGCAACCAAGTCGCAAGTATGGTCGTGTTCTGTGTGTCCATACTATTCTACTTGAATGTAATAATCACTTTTATCTATCATTGCACATCCCAACATTAAAAAATCTACCTGAGCACATATTTTAAAATGTTCAATTTTATCAATAACCTTTAATGTATATATTAATAATATTGTCTTATTCCTAACAGAACACCTTTTATAAGCGTTAGTACAGTTACCTTAGGTTGTTTGCATCACATATAGTGTAACTGTTCACATAAACAGTAACAAAAATACTAACCTGTTTTAATCTAAAAATTTCCAAGTTGCGCACATGATAAGCACTTCTTTTAGTTTCCTCTGAATATGGTGGTTTCTCATAGTGGCCTTTCATGTAATCATGTCCCTTGTAAATGCCAGAGAGCCCCCCAATGCGCACTCCCGCCACATTGACAACACCAGCATAGCCCATGTAGTATATGTTAGGGGCGACCCAACCTCCATATGCCAACTCCTGTAAGTAGTTAGACGCTTCATGATTCCCACCAATGAAAATAGTTAAAACTGGTGCTACTTTTTCCCCAGAATAATACCTACAAGAACAAAACATGTCAAATACTGGAATTATGTTATTTATAGTCAGAGTACTAAATATTCAACAATTTTGATAACATAGCTAAATGTGTGTGTGTGTAAAGAAAATAAATGAACAAAAATTGAAGAAAAAAAAGTTGATTAGATTTACTTATTATCTTAAGCCAAAACCCAACTATATAAAGTTAATCCAACCTGTATTATAAAAAAACTTTTCCTTCAATATAATTTGTTTGTGCCAAAGGTAGTAAGTTTAATTATATTTATCTTAGTACCTACTGTATGCATTAAATTAGTACATAAATTGTACTAGGCCTATTGCCATTCTTAATCACTCATAAAACCAATTTGATTAATTTCATAAATAGGTCAATAGTGTAGTCAGGAATGATCTAAGACAGGCACCACACCTCCTTACTTTTTTTAATATAGTTGGTACTGTTTCCCCACTTTTATGCAGACAAAGGTCTGGTACACACATATGGTTCTAGTTACTTACTCTATGGCATTAGGAACTCTAAAGTTCATTGCCACACTTAAAAAAGTACACCCCTTGTCCCTATCTCAAGCTATTTCTATCAACATCGGCTCATTAGGGTTCATCCATAAACCACTTAACACTGTTGACAGGGGGTGGGGGGAGTACATCAAAGTGTTATGAAGCACATATCCTATATTTACATTCTAAAGATGAAGAAATAATATTTTTGTTCATGTTTTAACCATTAGTAAACATACTTATCAATAAATTCTAATTCTGAGTCGAATTAAACCGAAGTCTCTCTTTTAGCGTCACAAAAACTACCCAATGAAATAATGACATTTACTCTTACCGTGAAACATTATTTAACACAGGTTGGAGGTGAGGGATGCGGGTTAATGTCTACTTCGTGTTACATGGAAAGGGGGAGGGGCAAAAAAAGGCAGTAAAAAGCCTAATTGGTATCTTCGTATTGGACTTGCCAGTCAATACTTTGAACTCAGTTCTAGACTATCCCATTCACGCTGCATGTCCTGACCACCGTAATCTACGAGATGTGATTACTAACAACGTATGTTGATGAATATAGAATATGTAACTCATAATTACATAACCTCCTCTACTCTACATTATCTTCATCCCCATTTGGACCACATATTTTCCTACGTATCATAATTTGTTCTCCAATACCCTAAATTTATTTTCGTGATGGGACTGTCTTTGAGCATTCTATTAAAATATTTACAATGTTTAATTTTTTTTTTTGAAAGTCCAAATATTCCCCTGATGATTGATGTTAATATTTTCTCTTTCCTTAAAGTCCTTTGATGATGGAATAAGTGAGCTAAGCATGGTGTGTATTGTTGAGAAGGTAACTAGAGTTAGTTAAAATTGTGAAGTATTCTCATTCCTAAGTAGAATATTCACTGACTAGGTGGTATTAACATAAATATTTCTCAATGTGAGGTATGTAAACCAAAGCCTGCTAATATGATTTATCAAATGGGGAGTGAGTGGGTGAGAACATATCACCGATACAGTTTTAACAAGCTCTGCTTATTTTTGCAACAGTCTACATCATTCATAAGACTGCAAATAAACATCCAATTGTGTTAGTAACAAAGACAACCTATTTAAAAAGCCAATAAAAATAAAACTCACTCTGAGAGCATAAATAAACATCAAATTTGCAGAGTGGTTGTATTTATTTAAATATATTAGCCTACGTTGATTAGTTAAAAAAAAACTATGGAGCTTAGTGAGGGCTAACTTAATCATACTTTATTTATTGATGTGTTATTCACATAATCACATTTCAATAAGATACCATATCAGAGTTACTCATACTGTCAAAAATAGAAAAATGATTTTTTCTTTTCACTTACTTGTAAAATGAGCACATTTTCTGAAATTTTTGCGGAACTGCCATACATTTTAAATCGGCATCATTCCTAGTTGCTTGGAAATCTCCACAGCATATTAACAAATCAAGTTTGATTCCATTTGTCTTCTCTAAATATTGTATGGCTTCATATATTCTATCGAGATCTCCATGCGCGCAACCTTCTATTGCGAGCTTCATTCTGAAAAAATATATAATTTAAAGACACGAACTAAGAAAACTTATGGAATTTCACCAAAAAAAGAAATAAAAAAACATAATATTTGTGACTTTAGAATATTTAGCTTCAAGCTTTAAGAGTCATCATCCAGAGAAGCAAAAGTATAACAACGAACTAAGCACACTTAAGACGGGAGGTAAAATAAGGAGGCAGACCAAGTGAGCATGCTATTTGTGTCAAGTAATAACCCAATGCGAACAATTTCTTGCTTGATATTAGAGGTAAGGCAAGTAGGATGTGGCCAGCAAAGCAAGCTGGCAGACAAGGCAAGTGAATATAAAGCTGTTCTATTTTCAAGATCACTAGCCTTCCCCACCACACAAACATTTCACAGGAAAGCTACCTGCTCATTTACTTGCCCCATTTGAACAGGTTGTAGTCACTTGTAGCTGACCCCAGCACATGCAAGTGGGGTCTTGTTTGTATTTCATGAGGTATTTTCATTCCACTGTGATCCATTTGATGGACTTGTCTGAAATACTTGCCAGTATGTGAAAAATAAAGGGGTGTAAGATGGAGTAGTGGGGAGAGTGAGATAAATGCACAAGGAAAGTGTGAGCTGTGTGGAAGGGGGAGGGAAGCAGATGGAGTGGTTTGAAACAGGGAAGTGCGCTCCCGCTATTGTTGTTCGTGGTAGTAATGAATGTATTGATATGAGAGATGGTAGGAAGAGTGGGGGAAGGAAACATTAAAACAATGGTGTTTACAAATAACCTGATTGTGTGTGGAAACAAGGAGATAGGAATGTAGGAATAGTTGGGTGTATGGAATGAAGTGGTAGTACAATAAGGAATTAAGTTTAATGTAAAGAAGAGTAAATTAGTGATTAGAGCATGAAAGGAAAATATGCACACGAGGGGGAGTAATATTATAAGGAGAGCAACTTAAGAAAGTGGAAAGCTTCAAGTACTAGGGAAGTATGGTAGAGGAACACGATACAAATTAGGGAGAGAGGAAGGCATTTTACAAAAGCATCAGAAGTTTGTTTTGGGGTAGAGATGTACTGCAAAAGTGCAAAGAAGTGATGTACAGGACGTACTATGTCCCAATATTGCAGTATGCATCAGAAACCTGTGTGATGAAGGAAAGTGATAGGAGCATGATTCAGGTATGTGAGATTAAATTTCTGATTAGTAGACTGTGAGTGACAAGGATGGATAGAGTGAGGAATGAAAGAGAGAGAGAGAGAGAGAGTGGAGGAACCCCTGCCGGATATGATAGAGAAGGCGAGATTGAGGTGTTATGGACATGTGAAGAGGATTGAAGAGGGGAAGAAGCACCAAGGACAAGCGGATAATGAGAGTGTGATGAGGAGAGGAGCAAATTGAGCTGGCATGGAGGTAGACAGGTGGTGGAAGGATAGAAGTAAATGAAGAGGTTTATGTTCAAGACAGACCCTGCCAGTGGCAGGAAGCTGCATAATGATAATATGAACAGCACTTGCATGAGCTACATCCTCATTATTAAAGCACTCAAGTAACCTGCTCACTTGACTTGCCTCCTTACTTGCCCTATGTAAACCTGTCTTTATTTGAACACATTTCTTATTACTCTCGACACCATCCTGAAACATTGGAATGCATTATCAATGCATATATTATATCCCCAATAGCTAAAATCTTTACTTTTTTTTTCTGTTTGTTCTATACAGAATTCAGGACATGGTCTAACTAATGACTTCAATTCTCTTGTTTTATCAAGAGTTGACCTTGAAACATTTACTGTCTTAAGCACATGAATTGAATTATTCAATTTACCTATGTATTAATTTATGATCTATAAGTGGGGACCTGTGACTGTGGGACACACGCCCTCGCACCCTGAGGACAAGTCACCCCTGCCTTATTTTTTATTTTTTTTAATATAGATAAACTTATGTTATTTGTCATTTAAACTATCTAATCATCTTAATTAGGCACTCTATGGCATTAAGAACTCCAAGTTCATTGCCACACTTACAAAAGTATGCCACCTATCCTTATCTTGAGCTAGTTCTATCCAGTCCACCTCATTATACACCATCTTGTTAAGGTTCATTCTAATGTTATCTCCCCAACCACATCTCGGTCTTCCCAATGGGTTTGCTAGTCAATACCCTGAACACCATTCTAGATACTCCCATTTGTGCTGCATGTTGGTAAAATTAACTAACCATTTTAATGATGAATATTATAAACATATGTATAAAAACACAGAGGAAATGTATAGGTCATGTATAAAAAATTCTTAAAGCTACTTTTATTATAGGCTACTGTAAAGTCTTGATAATTTTTGGTTGATGAAACAGAGATTAACTCAGATTACTCAAAAGTCGGACTAGCCTATATGGAATACATAGGAAAAATTAGTAAAGTAGGATATTGTGAGTTGAAGAACTACTGTATAATATCTAAAACCATGTTATTTCCAGCTGTCACATTTTATGTACCTACACACAATCTGAAAGTCACAAATGCTATACAATATACCAGGGCTCCCTAAACTTTTTGCGACCAAGGGCAAATTCATCACTTCAGAATAATGTGGAAGTACCAATATTTATTTTTAGATGGAAATGGTTATTTGGCCATCAAACAATACAAAATACAGCATTTTTACATTAAGAATGTTGCCTACCTGTGACATCACGACAAATCAAGATAGGAGTGCCCATGATTTACATTATATTCAGCGAGTTTTAAAGACATAATGTTGGAACAAAAACCACAAATTCTTAAATAACTATAAAAAATAGTCCTACAGTATATAAAATTATTATTTTTATCTTGAAGTAGTTTTTATTTAAACATATTTTTCTGTAAATCGTTCTAAAACTTAGGCTATTTGGTTTGGTCACGAAAATGGTCTATAAGAGAGTTCCTGCCAGGATGCAGATTAAAAAAGTCATTGGAAGCAAATGTCTATGTAAAATATAAAAACCAGAAAAATGTTTCTTTAAAAAGCAAGTGTTCAAGGCCCAAATGCCATGGTTACTGTATAAACTCATCAGAGGTAGAGGGGAAGAGTTATATAGCAGATAAACAAGAGACCTCCCAGGATGAACTGCTCATTTTCTTCCATCTCTTCATTAGTGAGAGATAAAAATAGGCCTATGTTTACTTATAAAAGTTATTATGTAATTAAATCATACATCAGTTAGGCTACTCTTCAACAATAACCATGTGGTTATTGTTAATCTTATTATTATTATTATTATTGTTATACCATATTTTAATTCACATACAATTTTTTGGAAGACAAATTAAGGAGTGTAATCACATGGCCTAAATTGAGAGGCGGGCTTGTTTAATAACGTTGAGCCAGAAGCCAGGTTAAATAGTAGTGTAAAGCCTATCCCAGCTAACTGGGCTGACTAATCAAGATCGAGTCTAGGGGTTCACTCTGCCCGTTTTGGGGCTGCGCGGGTTAGGACGCCAGATCATCAGTACTTGTATTGGAGGGCTACTGGTCGAGCCCAGGGTACTGGGGTTCATATACCATGTAGAATCACCTAGAGGTCAGTCAGGCCATTGGTTATTCCTTGCAATACTTTGTTCTACCACAAGCTTCCAAATAGTCCTTTAAATTATTTTATATATTTTAATATTTCACATCAACATCACATTTGTAATAGACATAGTAGTACAAATAAAAATCACAAAAACCCAGGCCAAACATCAATTACGAACCCACATAATCATATATTTACTAACAATCCCCCCTCCATTCCCCCCTATCCTAGGCCACAGCACATCCTGACAACCATAGGCCCCCACATTAGAAAGGAACAGGGGGTGACAGGGTATTTTAAAACAAAACTATTAGGGCCCTTACAGATGAGCGTGGTTGAGCTGGTTCATGAGAGCCGATACTTTGAGCTCACTAGAGCCACAAATCACAAGAGCTAGTAAGAAAACATAGCTGCTGGTCAGTAAGTGTTATACAATGCTTGAACTAAAAGCGGCTATCATGTTAACTCTTGCAGTCAAATTAGAAGGAAAAAATAATAACGATAAAATAGTGGATATACCTTGTAATAAGTTCAACGTTGGAGAGTGGCTGTTTTTATAAAACTTCATGAACTTAGAGAAGACAATGTTAAGTTTTTCAACTATTTATGCATGTCAATTACAGTAACATATTTTTATGAGCTGTACAATATTTTAAAGTAGATATCTCTGTGCACCCAGTGGCTCAGCCAAGACGGGCAGCATCCATCAGCCATGGCCTCTTCGGACTTCTTATCTACTGGTTCTCCGGGCGCCAGATGAAGAGATTGACGAGGGGGAGAAGGTTCAGCCCAGCCATATAAAACACCAGTGGTCCCAAGAGTGACCAAAACACCAACCTCTCATAAGCCAGAACCACTAAGGCCCAGGATTTATCTGGCATTACTGCTATAGCTTGTGACTAGTTCAAGAGTTACAAACTTTAAATTTTAACTAGCACCTCAAAACCTGTAGGGAGTGGTTCAAGCCTAAAAAAGGTAATTTAGTGCTCACAATCTAACTATGCAGTTCAATCACCATGCCAAAAATACCCTAAGAGCACAGTGGGCGTATAAGAACAAGAAACAGTACATCAACAATCTGATATCTCTTTTTCTAGGAAAAGTAAACCAATATTCTAACATTTTAACCTAATATTTTCTTTTCCACTAGGCCTAGCAGAAAACATAATCTATCCAACTACATAAAAAAAAACACCTAACACCTCACGTAATCTTATTTTCAATTTCAACCTTCTTTAGATGACTGACGTGGGCACATCTGGTCTGGTCAGCATCCTCAGAATGTTGTAGTAAGACAGTGACTGGAGTGAGAAACATCTTAACAAGCCATATACCACCCCACTTGGGAGAGAGCTTGGCAGAGATCCCGTCGGCTGCTGAGCTAAAGGGAAAATTGCGGCAAAGCACCCTGTCATTGACAGACACATGAACAGGTTTATGACCTTGATTGTAAGCAGCAGCCAAGTTTAGATCTCTGCAAATTACGAAAGCCAAGCTTACACCTTTTGTAGTAGGTAGAATCCCCTACCAAAGCATCCACATCCCAGATCGCCAACAGGGGGTGATTAAATTCCCGCCCTAGCAAAAGGGAGGAAGGGGTGCATCCAGTGGATTCATGAAGAGCAGAATTGAAAGTAAGAGATATAAATTCCAGATCTTTATACTAGTTAGGATGGGTACTACCATGATAAATAGTAAGCACAATATTCAAATTTCTATTAAACCTCTCTACTTGGTTGGGGGCAGGAAAGTGCGGGCTAGTAGTCACATGTTTAATAACCCAAGCAAAACATATTACAAAACACTTTAAACCGAAAGCAGGGCCCGTTATCGCCCACAAACTTCTTAGGGGCTCCAAAAATAGCCCAAACCCTTTCAGAGAGAGCCTTAACAGTAGTAGACCCCTTCATATTCCTAAGGCAAATGATGATAACAAATTTGGAGAATCAATCTATCAGGTTAAAAACAAAGGAATTTTCCTTAGTGGAGTGAGTGATGGGGCCGACAAAATCAATAAACACAGTATCCCACGCCTTATGGACGACATCTGCAGAATGCAGTCCATAACGCGTGTTGCGAGGAGGTTTAGCTCCCTGACAACCATCACACTTTCTGACCCACTGTCTAACATCTTGGTACATACTGGTCCAAAAACACTCTTGCCCAATTTTTCTATGAGCTATAAAAATGCCCATATGGCCTCCAAAAACAGAGTTATGGAAATATCTTAAGATCATATCCCTCAATTTTATAGGAAGAAATATTTTCCTACCCTTGAGGTCCTTCGCTAGCACGCACAACAACCATCTATGAAATGTAAAATCCTCTACATGTACCTCTTTACTAAGATGATCAATAATTTTCCTACAATATAGGTCTTACTGCTGGTGATGAGCTAAGGAGACAAATGATTCGGAAATGGTACTAATAACATTAACACTAGGTGGTTCGGAAACATAAAGTATAGGAAATAATCGCTCAATTATGCGGGAGAGAACATCCAACACAACGTTGTCTTTGCCAGAGACATGTTCCATCCTAAATTTGAACTGAGATAATTTGAGCAACCACCTGCCAATTTTCCCTAATTGTTGCAGGTGGTTGAACATCCATGATAAGGCCCTATTGTCAGTATATAACACAAATTCACGCTGCTCCAAATAGTCGGCAAACTTCTCGATGCCGAAGAGACAGGCGAGACAGTCCTTCTCGTAAGTACTATACTGTTTTTGGGTATCAGTAAATATTTACTAGCAAAGGCGATCAGCATAAGGCCCTCTGGGTTACGCTGGCAAAGAACAGCCCCAAGAGCATAGGAAGAGGTGTCAACCTTCAATTCAAAAGGGAGTGAAAAGTTGGGCATTTTGAGTAGGCCTA
>CABFOW010001940.1:7758-18764 GCA_902141385.1 Timema californicum
CGTCTTACTACCCGTTCGGGTTATACGCACTTACGCTAATGTGTAATGGTAGGGTGATTTTGAGATGAAATGGAGGACCTACAGTTTAACGTGGAATCCGAACCACGGTGGAGGCCTGGCATTCCCCACATTCACAAGATGTATTGTCAGAGGTGAAGGAAGGGTTCGGTAATCAGATAAATCTGTGCTGGGACCGGGGATTGAACCCCGGCCGCCAGCATAGAATTTTAAATTAAAATTACTTGAATCAAGCTAGTAAACTAAATATATTTTTTGCGAGACCATAATATATCCATAATAATAAAAAAAACATGTTCATACATTGCTCTACCTAAGTTCTAAGATTGTCCCTGCCATGCTTCGTTAACATAGTACATCAACGCATCTGGCAGTTATAATCGAACAAACACCATACTATACGAGCAGATGAAATGCCAAACGATTAAGCTAAAACAGGACCTCAGCACACTCGGTAAATAATGGTATATATTATCAATGCTGTAATGAAATGGAGTTATATATCCCAATAATTTATTATTCACATCTATATTTAAAACTACGATATTTTAAATGAGAGCGGGTAGTAAGATTTGTGTTAAGTTGTTAAGTTGCAAGGTATGGCGACATCTTCCTACGTCTCTGTTTAAAAAGACAACGCAGTTTAGTGAACAGAAACGCGCCTGGTTGACCACACCTTTTTTTCTTTTGGGAAGCTTCGAGAAGGAAATGTCGCTTGATATACCCCTTCAGGGTACGCATCTCTTCACTTTCCTTCCTGACAAGGAGCCGTGTAGGTGGAGTCTATGACATCTTAATCTGTGTTCTAAATTTCACATGTCGGAAATTATCAGGTTTATAACGTAATAGTCGGGCTTTTATTAAAATCTACAACGTGTGAAATATCTAGCAAAAAACTTTATCTACTTAAAATAAAAATAACTATAAAACACCAGAACATTTAATTTATAAAATAGGACATCATCCCTTTTTAATTATTTTTTTTCCTAAGCAATTTATTAATTCTATACATTCAATGGATTTACATTGTTGAACCATACATAATCAAAACGGCAAAAAAATTACTCCAACCCGTTTGGGTTCACGAAACCTAAATATGTGTGATACTGTTTTACATTGTTTTCCAGTTCATAATACAGAACAGCAAACTTGGACCTATTTCAATCGTTATATCAAATGTCACCGTAATGGTGGCGTACAAACATGAATATATCAGGCTAGCTCTTTTAAACGTTATAACGTTGACTTCAAAAGATATGTTAGTATTACGTAAAAGTTCCTTCTTAGCAGAATCCTTTTGTAGCTATTATATAAAAAAAAATTGACTAATAACAAACCAAAATGGTTGATTCCGCCGAACCTATTAGCAGAAAGACCTTATTATAAGACAATGGCATCAAGCCCGCTATCTTCCATCTAGCGTTCGAACTACTCCACAGTGAACAACATACTGACGCTGGCTCTTGAGTGACTTTGTTTCAGGATCAATCTTCCCCAGGAAACTTGACACCTGAACGCACATAAATTAATCCTCAATTGATATCCTAACCTTGAAAAAACCCCGGTAAACTATGTTTTAGTCACCTTAAGAAGATACTTGTAGAGCATGTTAGAACAAATATGTCTCAGCCAAAATTGACACGACTTTACAGCTGTCAAATTTTGACTTCCTCTTTTAAAAAAGTGACTGAATCAGAATAAATGTCCTAGCAAGTCAATACATCAAAGTAGATTGAGCAGATTATTCAATCTTTAATGGTGGACACGCGGGGTGGACGTCAGGCTCGTCTAGTCCCTTTTTCTCTCATCCTGTCGTTTAGAAACTTAAAAAAATAGTTTAATGTAATTTTTATATTCAAAAATATAAACCAACCTTTTATGTCACCCATTAATTCACTCTATCACAAACAAAATGTTTATACATACATACATACATACATACATACATACATACATACATACATACATACATACATACATACATACATACATACATAGCTCTTTTACTCTTAAAGTATGATATACAATAATAAACTTGTGTATTAAATATAACAGCAAAATTAATTTATATTTACAAAAGCCAACTTAAAAAATAAAAAAACCGACCAAAATATGTAGATGTCTTCTGAAGTAGTCCAATATTCAAGGGGAAGCAAAAAATAATAATCCATCCGCATCATTTCAAAGCCTTCTTATTCCGTCTGAAACTTCGTTTTTTTTCCTCTCCGCCATCTCTATGGAAATATATTGAAGGGAGTGTTTCGTTTGGAGAAGGGAGAAAAGGGGGAGAAGATAGAAAAAGATAGAAGAAGGAGGTTAAAGATGGAAGGGTCTTGGCTATTTTATGAGAAACGATGCGTGTATAAATCATATTGTGCTACGGATGGGTGGGAGGGTTGTAGGAAGAAATATTTTTTCCCCTATATATGCAAAGATTTATCAAAGAAATATAAAATATATCCCCTTCGATGGACCGGTACTATTCGACGTAAAGTGTTGAGAGTGTTTGAAGCCTGTTTCTCTCTGTGTGTGTCCTGTCATACAAAATACAATTCATCCCTCTTCTCCACCCCCTAAAAACCTCCAGATCCCTCCTAACACTCAGAGAGCCCCGACCCAATCACACCACAACGCATTCGCCAAGTATTTTATTTTATGCTTCACCTAAGTGTGTTTTGTCCAAAATGAAAATATTTGCAAGATTTATGAAGTGTGTCTGAGGTTATAGAAATAGAGTGGATGGTTTGTTTGTGATAGATTTGAAGAGTCGGGTGAAGGAACCGAAGACAGGATTTGTGCGATGGAACCCAAATCCATTTTGGGTTTGTTGCTTTTATTTTGTGATCTCATTATTTAAATCCTATATATCACTTATATTATTTTTTAAACAAGCTTATCTGAAACCTTATTTATATTTTTCCACGCCATCATTTATTTAGGGCAGATGATTGGTTGATCTACCTCTTATTAAGCATGTAAGGGTAATATTTTATTAGTTCCTGACATAAATATAACAAAATAATTATTCTTTTTGAAAACTTCACTATTTCAAAAACATACATACTAGTGTTTTAAATAATGATAATATATAATTTTAAACTTAAACATATTATAAAAAAAACAGATTAATAATATAAACATTAATGTATGTTTTAACACACATAAAATTCATCATATATTTTTACACTAAAATTATACTTTGAAAAAATCCTCTCGCATCGATGGTCTTGTGGTCTAACGCGTCACTAATTTGCCATACTGGATTACCGGTGATGTGGAGATAGAAGTTCGAATCCCTGTCGGGTGTACTAAGGATACGTTTTCTTAAATAGTACGGTGACATGGTAGTCTAGGGGTAAGGTGTCGAACTTTAGTGCTGGGGTTCGGGGCTCAATCCTCGGTCTTGACACAGATCTATCTGATTACCAAACCCTTCCTTCACCTCTGACAAGACATCTTGTGAATGTGGGGAATGCCAGGCCTCCACACGTGGTTCGAATCCCACGTTAAACTGTAGGTCCTCCATTTAATCTCACAATCACCCTACCATTACACATTAGCTTAAGTGCGTATAGCCCGAACGGGTAGTAAGACGCGGTGCTAGTAATAATAATCTTAAATGGTTTTCTACTCTACTCCTACGAAAGCTCGGGTACAATTCCTAACCTTCCTTATCCCTATTCTAATAGCGTAATTAATGGATACGTGTTACCCGAACAAGTAAATCGTGGGTTTAAAAAATTGAATACATTCTGCAGCTATTACTTTTAAACGATTGCATCAATTACATCAATGATAATAAAATAGTAATATTATAATTATATTTTGTTTAAATAAATGTTTTAGCTTAATATAAGGGCTTTAATATGAAACAAAAAATTAAGGTTTAAAAAATATTTACTGTAGTATAATAATTTGTCTAACCTTATAAATTTATCTAACCTAACAATTTCGCTAAACATATTTTTTATTTCCAAGTTAATATTATAAACAGTCTCAAGGCGAAACTTATATGCTTGTCTTGAGCTCTTTTGAAGGGGTTAATTTTTTGTAATACTTTCAAAACAAACGTTGTTAAAGACCTAATAAAAGTGATAGGGAGAGAAGGAGTCTCTTTGAAGAAATAGGCCAGTATTCGTGACAATATATGATTGATAAAAACACGGAGAACATTACATTCGGTGACTTGGCGGTCTAGGGGTAAGGTGTCAGACTTCTGTGCTGGCGGCCGGGGTTCAATCCTCGGTCCCGGCACGGATTTATCTGATCACCAAACCCTTCCTTCACCTCTGACAAGACACCTAGTGAATGTGGGGAATGCCAGGCCTCCACCGTGGTTCGGATTCCACGTTAAACTGTAGGTCCTTCATTTCATCTCACAATCACCCTACCATTACACATTAGCGTAAGTGCGTATAACCCGAACGGGTAGTAAGACGCGGTGCTAATAATAATAATAATAATAATAATAATAATAATTACTTGATCATTTATATTTTTACTATAATAAACGTGATAATCTAACAAAATAGTAAATAAATAGCCCTCAGCTAAAATTGGCTTAACCGTCTCAAAAATCAGCGATTATTTATAATGGCCACTGTGCAACTACTCGATGGAACCACGTGTGAAACTGGGATGTATTTAACCCGTCGCAATATTCAGGGCTTAGGCCACTTCTTAGACTGCAAGAACATAAATAATTAGGACTACTAGGGAGGATCAACACAAGGAACTTAATATTTAATTTGCTCACAATGTTTAACTGGTCATAACCCCACGCCCCCCATTTTATTTCCTCTTCGGATCTGCGTAACTCTCGGGGCACTCCCAAACTACGGTGTGTGTGAATGGGGGGGAGGGGGGATCCAGCCCCCTCAAACCTCCCGTGTTAACGCTATTGCCACTTCTTCGAGTGATTTGATTCGTATCCCGGTTATGTCATGTAAAAATGTAAAATCTACATTTAATATGCTTTCCGAATACTTTTTCTTTGATAAAAAAAAATACATATCTCTTAAATTAATCTTTCTCATATTGTGCCTCATTATAAATTCAGAATGATAAAAACAGGTACTAGGATAATTTTAAGACTATATAAGAATTGCAATGGATTGTATTTCAATTTTATCTTGCGTGCAGTACGGATTTTCTTAATTCTTGTTTAGTACATCTCCTATATTAACATAAATTATAACTTTATGAGTATTATGACCATCACACTTTGTACTGTCCGCTAGTTTTAGCGATTACTTTTTTCTGGCTTCGACTCATTTTATGAGATCCGTATGCTGAAATTAAATCCCCTTTTAAATGGCACACGATCCGAACTACATAATCTACATTTAAATTTATCATATTAAACTTGTGAACACGCTTAATTCTTTTAATTTATTTTGTAGATTTATACAGAAAGACAATAGAGTATGAAAATAATATTGACGTACGAGTCCAAAAAACCAAAATCAAAGGATTTTTTTTCCAAGACAAAGTAACACAAACATTGGCCGACACTTCATCTCAGTCGATAGAGTGTCTGTCTATTTAGCTCATGATCCCGGGTTTGATATCCGGCATAGTCGAAAAATTGATCATTGGTGAAATATGAGTCTACCTTTTCACAATGATGGATTAATGGTCGGAGGCTATGTGTTGCGTATATTCTAGATTTAAGTTAATCTATAAGTCATGTGCTGATATAATCAGTCGGTTCAGTACGTGCACGTTAAATACCTCAAATAAATATATGTATAAAAAAAATTCAAACCTTTTTTTACTATTATTACTAGCACCGCGTCTTACTACCCGTTCGGGTTATACGCACAAACCTTTTTTTTTTTAATCCATTCAACAACATATCAATATTTGTAGGTTGCCGTGGAATTTTATTGGATTCGAAATTGATTGCACCTCTATGAGGTTTAGGGAAAATACCAAATCCCAACTAGACCGTACGTAATCTGTCCAACATTTTGTATTTCGGGATGTGCCCGGGAAAATCGAGATTTGATCGATCGTCTCTGGGAAACTCTCGATTAAACCAACGAAGTAAATAATGCAAATAAAAATAGTATTGAAAAAACATTACAATTTAATTACAGAACCTACTGAATTAAATCTCTTCTTTAATAAAGATGTTAAACTTAGTAAATTAAAATCATATGAAGTAAATTAATGGTATTTTTCTCGTGTACCTGGGCACATCCCGAAATACCAAGATACATTGGGCTCTGCCCGAAACTGGTAGACAAATCGCGATTTGCCCGAAAACTTTAACTTATTTTGACTACATTTATTAAACACACCAAACCTACCACTTGGCCACCACTAAAAAAGGACATAATTTTTTTTTGTAAACTAACGAATGTTCGCATAAAATAAATTCCATACAGTTAAAATTGAATAATATGACCATATAAAGCGAAAGAAAATGTTTTATTTATGAAACACAGCCTAAAATTAACACGGTTTCGTTATCTATACATATTTAACCAATGGTGTTCTAAATTAACGCTGTGATAAGCTACTTTGCTAGATCTACGTTAGTTTAAGATTAACGTAATGATTGAATACATCGGTTTTTACTGTGTTTTTATACACAATTAATTTATTTATGTTATTATTTGTATTCATTTTAAGTGTTCTATTCAGATATATATATTACATTTTCTCTAGTCTTATTCTTTATGCACTTTAATTAACATATCACGGAATTCCTCACTTAATTACCTTGCTCTTCGTGAATAGGCCTAACTACGACTGAATACATTTAGTAAGCCCCCTCCCCTTACTCCCCTCCATGACTTTACTACAGGCTCCCTCTATTGTAAAGGTTGTGTGGATTTATCGAGTTTTGTGGTTTACTGCAGGAAAAGGGAATGAAAGGGTGTGTGGGGGTGGGTGGTAAGGGGGGCAAGGGAGATAGAGGGTACATTTCATCCTCTTCCCGTTACTTCCCTCTTCCTCGAAGGTTTCCTATCCTTCTCCTCGTAGCTAAAATTCTGCTCTAGTGAACTTTAAGGGTGTCTCTAGGGTAAAGGTCGTAACCGCAGAACGTAGTGAATCAATGCTTCCTTTACTCACACCTACATACATCCATTGAAGGTGAGTTAGTGAGTGGGGTTTCGAACTCTGGACCCTCAATTCTGTGTGTGGGTGTGTTAGAAGAGGAGGGGGAAGAGGGGGTTGACAATTAACTATGTTCGCGTGATTAAAGGGTTGCTTGTTTTAAGCAAGGAAAGGTTCGCACCAGGATCTGTTCGAAGGAAAGATTGTAAACTAATGTTCAGCTGTTGAGAGCAACTTATAGCAACATTGCTGCACAGTGTTGCATCTGATTTTAACTATAAAAAATAAAAATACCCACATTATGAAACTACGTTCTTCCAGTGGGGACAGTTTTTTTTGACAAAGTTGATTAGGTAGTTTTTTATTGCGAAAAATATTACAATATTGTTCAACACAAAAGTTGCTATATGTTGCTCCAGTAGGGACGCAGTTTAAGAGCTATATGGATTTAGGAAAGTTGTTAGTGTTGCAAAATCGCATATTTCTGTTTCGGTAGGTAGAGTACAGTAGACAAAGTCCGGCAGTCAGTTGTTTTAATTTTAATTTTATTTAGCCACAACGTCCATTACCCGTTTGGGATAACCGAATATGTACAGTAAATCCCCGAGGAAAGTGTTATTCAATTTAAATGTACCCACGTTTACGTTGTAAGAGAGTGACACGTCTTTCAAGAACCCCTCCCTATCTTTAGTAACCATAAAACAAACACGGAACGAATTACCTCAAATAATAAATTTAAGGACTTAGGTTTTAACCTTATATAGGCTCATCATTTTGTAGTTACGGAAGCTCAATATATTGTATTTATATATAAATATATATACATTGTTTATATAATAATACATTTTTTGTAGTATGTTTGGTAGGCATGGTAGCCGATGGTTATCTTATTGATTTTCTCTGGCCTGGTCCACCTAGATCGAGAAATGCCAGTTATCTTTTGAGATTACTTCTTCTGATTTCATGTCAAAGAATGGCTGTTGGTATCATCTGAAACTTCAGAAGTTGTTCAGTTCATGCAGTTAAAGGTTATCTTTGGATACTCATCTTAAAAAAAAAAAGAATTTATTCACATATATACAAAATACCACGCTTGTATTTGTATCTCTAAGACTATCCAGACTATTTTCTAAAATCAACACACAAAAAAGGGGAAATCCACAATATATTTAAGTTATTAGATTGTAATTTTTCTTTACATAACTTCTATAGAAAATCTATATTCCTGTGACTCATTTACTACCCTAGACAACGTATCAAATTTTATTTGACGAATTCTTTCGGAAATTACAGATCATTAACTTTTGAATATAAAAAATTTAATCAAAATACTTTTAATGGTTCAATTAAACGAAATATTACTCCAATTTTACGTGTATCGTTTATTTCAGTTATTTTCGAGATAATATATAGACCGATTAAAATAAACTGTTATAGTGAATTTATTTAAGAACTTTACGTATATGAAAGTATTGAAAAAATACTATTTTTTTAGGAGTGTACCCGCATTTGCGTGGAGGCAGAGTGCAAAAACACTTTGTAAAAACTACCCTCAGTTTACCAGACCGAGATTCGAACCTCGATTTCCCAGTCATCGGCAGTCTTGTCTTCTGCGAGAGTAGCGCCTTAGATCATGCAGCCACTCAAGTGGGTGTTGTCAGTTAACATTAAGATTAAGTTAAAAATATAATATGGTATCTATATTCTCTAATTACTTCCTTGTATAAAAAGATATTCTATTCTATTTTTAAAATTAATAGGTACTTGGTTATATACATTAGTAATATAATTGCTATAAATTCATGAAATAAGATTCATGTTTATACGTAATGTATTTTATTTTTATTACATTAAATGCCATATTGACACTTACATTTAACAATTTTATCTGTCATTAGAAAACATGGACCTGTGCAAACAGCTGATTAAACTTATCAAGTTACTAAAACTATATTATATATAATGTGGGGAATGCCAGGCCTCCACCGTGGTTCGGATTCCACGTTAAACTGTAGGTCCTTCATTTCATCCCACAATCACCCTACCATTACACATTAGCGTAAGTGCGTATAACCAGAACGGTTAGTAAGACGCGGGGCTAATAATAATAATAATAATAATATATTATATATAAACTGTAATTATTCTAGATCCCACGTTGTGTAAAAATATAGCCAAGGAAACGTCACTTTGAAGGTAAAAATCTTCAAACTAAAATATTTCTTATGAGAATGAAAGCTATGAAGTATTATAATTACAAAATTACAAAATGAATCCTCATATAAGTCACAATTAACTTCTGTGACATTAACAACAAATAGTTGCATTCGTATAGGGGAAATCATATAAGGTTTCCTATAACCTTTAATTACCTTAATATCATTGATACTTGGCTAGGTGGCCACATGGTCTAAGACGCTACTCTTGCAGTAGACTAGACTGCCGATGACGGGGGGAGCTAGAGGTTCGAATCTCGATCGGGTTTACTGAGGGTGATTTTCCTTAATGGTTTTCCACCCTCCTTCCACGCAAATGGGGGTATACGTCCTTTAATTATAGCCTCCATAATCCCTAAAACCACTAGCGTCATTAGTGCAATGGCGTATAACCTGAAATGGCAGTAAGACGTGTTTCTAATTATATATATATATTTATAAATGTATATATATATATATATATTTATAAATGTATATACATATATATGTGCTGAAACAATTTGCATGCTTTTTCATTCAACGTCATTTAATTTCTCACTTCTCGAAGATATTATTTTAATCCATACAACTCAAAATATAAGGCTATTAATTGTGTGGATAAAAATCTTACTTTTCATCTCCATTTTACCGTAGGCAATATTTTTAAATGACACGCCACTAATTAAATATAAATCGACATAAAAACCTTTGCAATGGGTCGATAACTTCTGTAATGATGAGAGTTTAGATGAAATTATTTGTTAGTACAGACGTTGTACTAAAGAGGGATGCGTGGCTAAAAGTGGCTCTTGGTTTATATTAAGTGTGGTTCCAGATGAAAACTACACTAAGTTTTGTATTTTAAATTATAATTGTGTATTTTATGTTCCTCTTTGTTCACTTATGGTCATTTAAAAAGAGATTAAAATAATAATGGTTTTATGGTCATATGTTTAATTATTCTTAGATCGAATACTTCCTAACTTGTTTTGCCTATGATTAGGAAAGTCGTTTTATCTCATTAAATAATTAGCTACTATGGAATAAAACACTTGAGTAAGAGGTAATTAATTATAAATATGCTGTAGTTACCTAAGATTGGTATCAAGAAAAACCATTTTATATTATCAATAAAAAAAGGTATAATCTTTCAAAGTAATTATTTAACAAAATAATAGAAATAGTATCAGGTGGCGGGAACTAGCTTAGAATAAAAAGACTGGAGGTTTATTTGGTCCTCTCTTTGAATATAAATGTTCTAATACATCACAACCCATCATGTGGTTACGTCTTGTTTTTGCAGCAGTGCTGGTCCAGGTAACTTACTTGAATAATTGTATAAATATTGCGTTTGCAGAATTTAAAAACCTATAATATTTATGATGTATTAAATATCTAAGCTATTATATTTGTAAGTTATAGTTAGAGTCACATATAAATATCATATTCTTTAAATTGAATAATGGCGTCTCTTCCACAGACTCTACCTTAAAATATGCGTAAAGAATGGCTCTGGGCACGGTACTATTCCTGGACAGCTCGGTAGTTGGAGCATCGGCGTATTGAACCAAAGTTCCTGGGCTCTATTCCCTTGTCTAGGTGTAATTCTTCTATTTCAAGTTTAATAAATTTAATATATTCGATTATTTGATTAAAAAATAGTGAGGTGTAAATTGAAGCATTTTTTAAAACTATATTTATATTTACTTATATATATATATATAT
>CABFOW010001940.1:20295-117675 GCA_902141385.1 Timema californicum
ACGCCCACCACCGAGAGTTGGTTATTATTAATTGTATCACAAAATATTATACCAAATAATTCATTTATGTACTGAAGTAAATAGTTTAGGTGCACGTGATAACCTGAGATATTAAGGTATCTTTACTCACATATATCTAAAAATAAATAATACAAATAAATAAACAGATTAGTGGACTTACAGTAAGTGTATTGGTTCTATCTATTGGAAATAAAAAAATTAATTACAAGTATTAATAATTTTCGTTTTTATTTTAGGCAATTGTTTGCTTCAAAATAGAGGATGATGAGAGTGGACCTGGTAAGTAATTTTAAATAATTTATAAAATAATAAACATAGTCAATTATTTTTAATATAATTCTGGCATTAGTTTAAAATATTAAAACATAGCTGATAAATAATCTTGCTTTATTAGTTTGACCACAAAATTAAATAAGCCTAGAGCTAATGAAAATAAATTAATAATAGTATTTAATGTTCATTTAAACTATATTAATAAAAGTACTTACAATTTATATTGCTTTCCTTAAATTGGTAAATATTAAATCTAGAACATACAATAAATTACTAACAATACTATAGTAACTTTTTAATTTAGATTTTTATAGCTTTATTGAAATTTATTAGAATCTAAATTTTATTTAGTAATGAAAAACACACTTTTTATTTTATATCTTGATATAGGTTTATTTCTACAAAATATTTTTAAATCAGTTATTAACTTAGTTTTTTTTCAAAGAGTGGTTATTATTATTTCTATTATTATTATTATTATTATTATTATTATTATTATTATAAGTATTTAACGTGCATTTTCTGAACCAACTGATATATCAGCACACGACTTATAAACTAACTTAAATTTAGAACAGACACAACATCCAGCCCCCAGCCGCTAATTCATCACTGTGAATAGGGAAAACAGTTCTCCGAAAATGATTTTTTGGTCATTCTGAGAATCAAACCCCGGAAATCCAACTTATTAAATAGACACGCTACTGACTGAGCTAAGGTCTATTTTATTAAAAACCTTAACAACATTTTGTTTTAGATATTTCTGAAATATTTTTAATTTAGTACGAATAATCTAACCAATTTTCTTTTATTTAAATACATATCTAAAATTTTCATTTAGCTGGTATTGGTAGTAATAATTTTATATCTGTTATGACGTTTCTCGAATCGTGTACTTGGATTATTCCAGCGTAACTTTTGTTAGGGTACATCAATGTGCTTTTCTGACAAACTTTATAAAATAATATTAATTTTTAATTAACTTTGGTATAGACACATATATGTACTGTATATATTATATAAAAGTAGAAAAATAAATTTTATTTGTAGATTTTGTCATGAAAGAACGTCGTACTTATTTTAATTTTAAACGTATTTCTAAAACTCAATATATGAATAGAAGTTAACATTTTATACAAGAGTAGTTTTATAAATAATTAATATATTTACAAGTTTTGTCGGTAGGCGATGAAATATTACATAAATAGTAAATATTTCATATAAATAAATATCGACATATTTACTAACAGTGGCGTGAAGGGAATTATTACCAGAACATGCAGACTCCATCAGAAACGTTCCCTTTGGTCCCTATTTGACCATTATAGGCTGTTTTCTGCATAATTCCCACGGGTATATATACTCGTGGCTGCCAGACCAATGGGTTCCATCTTATATTCGTGGTGATACTCCACCCCGCGCCACCTTATGTTGGTCTGTGGAGAGAGGGATATGATTGGTTTCTAGTCCTATTTGACCCTCAGGTTCGTCGCCTAACCGCGCGAGGAGGTCGCCGTCAGGGGACTACCAAAATGTCGCAGCAGACCGTAGCGGACTCCCTGGCGTCACTTATATACAGATGGTGGTTAACCACGTGTACTTCTCCAGTCTGGAGTTCCTGAGGAACGTCGCTCTCAAAATAGTGGACTACCTTCTTTACCTCACCTCCGACTGGAACCAATGATAAAAACACCCTTTCTCCCCAAACCGGTAGCTCCCCGATCTCCAACAAACTTCTCCTCTTTCTATATCATGTACGTATGAATATCACAACTCCATGGTGATACTATGTCATGGAGTGTGGCAAAGGATGAAGGAATTGATAAAAAAAACTAGACCTGCTGTATGTTCTCGCCAGTGGCGTGTCTTGGAGTGTTGCAAAGGAAGCAGACCTTGTTTAAACTGTTAATGTGATATTTGCTCACCCACTTGGGCCCTATTTGACCACTCATACATATGCTCTGTTCTGCATGTCCTACACGGGAATGTATTCCCCCTTGTTACCTGACCAATTAATGTTCTACTAAAAGGTGTGAACAATTCAAAGGTGCAGTTTAAACTAGTGCTGCCTACCCTGGAAAAATTCACCGACACACCAACGGTTCTCACCTACTTGGTCCCTATTGTGGCAATCACACGTAGGTTTGTCCTACATGCGTCCTATTGGAAGGTATTCTGGTCTAGACCATCAAGCATCGACCAGTAGGCCTACCGCTTAAACACGCTTGTTTTAGCCTGGCAACAAGACACGCTTCGCCACTGGGCACTACATATCAGTTTACTTCGATAGACTTAACCAAAAAAATATCTAAGTGCCGATTACGTTTTACATAGACTAAACTTGACTAGAAGTTAGATTCTCCATGGGAACCAAACCATGCTTCCTTCACGTACTGTTTTCAGAAAAAGTTCATCACTAGATTAAATGGATGAGATCTTGATCATTTTGACTGAAGAATAAAACACACAAAAATTTGATTAACTATTTTATTTTATTTACTTTCTGAGAGGGGATGCTAAGTAGGAAATTGAAGTTAACGTTGTGTTAACTGGAAAAATGTGTGAGAGAGAACTTGAGTTAAATTGACGTTAAGGCTTCAAGATAAAATGGGAAACGACTCTTGGATATTTTAATTAGCTAGCACAGCTTAGGTTAATTTTAAGGGGTGTCACTCACAACTATTTTTAAAGTGTACAAACCAAAGAAAATGCTCTACTTGTTAATTTTTATACTTGTTTTGTTTATTTGTACTAATATATATGAATAATAAACGTTGAATGCTATAAAGTATTTCTGATTAATTAATTTTCTAAAATATCTTTATTCTTATAGATACATCCAGGTAAACACTTAGTTATAATATGTTCTTAATATAATTATGGAAGCCACATTTTAAGAATACGAAATCAATTAAGTTTAAGCAATTAATTAATGTTAGACCTTCATAATTTAACATTTCCCAACATGCGTTAATTTTGGTTTTTATTAACATTATATCTATAATAGTAAAACATTTATTGCCTTATTGGTAAAATCTACAGGTTATTAATTTATTTGGACATTACTTTGCATTTAATTTTGCTAAATATAAAGTAGAAGAAGCATGATTAGTTTTCCGTAACACATTAAGCTATGACATATTTCCCGGTATTCCAATATTAATTCTTATTTATAATTTGTTCCATTAAAATTTAGTTGCATAGGGATGTAATGAATGAAAATTGGAAATTCCTAACTAGGTAAAGTACCCTTAAATTCATATATATGGTAAACGGAGAGTTGGCATTTTGTTTGTAATGTTAAACTCTAACTAGATACAAATTTTAAACAAAATCGTTTAAGCGGATTCTTATCAAATTAATCTTTTCTCTTTTTGTCCTTTAGTCAACTACTTTTTCTTGTATAATGTGTTACTGCCCGTTAGGTTTATACGCATTATAGTGCAGTAGGTATATATTTATAATGGTACTCTGAAGATTATTAAATTTAATTGTCATGATCTTTTGTGGACAGATTTGTTTCTCTTTTCTCATGGTTTCTGTACCATTTAATATTATTTCATCCATGCCCTTTGGAAGAGTGTTTCTGCAACAATGTTCAGTACATTATTTCCTTTCACTTAATATTTTAAGTTTTTAGTAAATATCTCTACTTTAAGATAAAAGAGAGAGTCATTTCGGTGCATAGTACCATTTATTTTAAATATGTTATTAAAACATAATGTAATCGTTGTATTTAAACAACAACAAACATTTTCCTTGTGTGTTTGGTTCAAAAAACACATTTTCAAACAAAATGTTGTTACTTAGCTAGAATAAACTATTTATCTTCAAACTAAATATAAATTACCTTGCTAACCCATTTTAGGAATACAATTTTTGCATCGTAGCTTTTATTTATCACTAAACAAAATGTGAGTTGAAAAGAAAGTAATGCTTTTAAAAAAGGTTCACGATTTTAACTTTACATAGGAACAAATTACTCGGTGAATAAAATAAACGTACTGTACATCTAATAGCCCTGCTGATATTTCATAATGAAGTCTGCGCATCATAGTATTTACACAATATATATATTTATAAGTATTAAAGACAGTTACATATTACCAAACATTTATTTTCTAAAGCTAACCAGGCCATTACATCCATTGAAAGATGACATTTCTAAAGATTACATTCATTTTCTTAATGTTGATATTGTTAAAATGGACTTGTGTTGTTTAGCATCTAAATTATTCCTTTTATAAGCTTATTTACACCCATTTTTCCTACCCTAAGGGAAATGTATTTTATTTATTATATAATTTCAAAATACGTGGCAAGCGGTACTAAAGCAATCGCAAAGCTATGACGCCATCATCGGTCGCAAGCCCTTTATTTCTTCCCTGTGACTTATGTAGTTCGTCCTTGTTGTTCCCTTGGGGTTCTTCTTTGGGTAAACACCTCATGTGTCTGGCGAGTTTGATAGCCCCAACGTGAAGATTTGCTAAAACAAGTGGTATATTAAAAGCCCTGTGAATTTTGTAGATACACCGAGGGTGTATTAAATAATGTGACCACAATGTTAACTGAGGTACGAATTCAAAATATTAGCACATACATTACAAATTGGTGTATCAGATAAAATCATCTATCCCTAATCATCCAAACCTAAATCCATACAGGAATTTAATAACTTAGATAAATGTTTTAGTTACTATTTAGTTTTTTAAAGATTTTTAATTCAACAAAATGACGACTTAAGGTTGGGCTGTAAGACACGCAAGAAAAGTTAAGTAATTTTGCAGTTTTTATACCCAAACAAGTTTTTGCTCGAAATAAATGAAATACTGCTTCTGTACAGACATAGAATTTAATTTTATTCACACGGTGAGCTGGACAGTTCTTGAACATCTGTTTCTTGAATTTAATGACAACTTTTTCTCTTCATTTAAAAAGTTTGCCATCTATTGCTGCCATGATCATGACAGATATTCAACAACTGTTGATATCACTCTTTTATATTTGTACTGATACGATATTTTATTTTGGCCAAACCAATATTTTGTTATAAAAACTGCAAACACACCGGCCTTTTCTTGCGTTTGTTACATCCCCACCTTAGTAAGTGTGTGTGAGGAGGTTATCGTAAAGGAAATTACCCCGTATATGGCAAGATTATGAGATAATGACTACTTGAGAACCATCTTAATAACACAGGTCTAAGAATAATAAATAAACCCTGATCTCTTTGTAAATCGGCTACCAAGTGCATGGTAAGTCTGATGCCTGAGACCCTTTGGCCATCGATGTAAATTTTAACTGTATGCTTCGCTTGTATAAACCACTGTTAAAATTCGGGATCACAGAATGAAGGCCAGTTGTCATCGTGGCTGGGTTTCTCAGACATCCATCATGGATCATGTTTTAAATAACGAGTTACCTTGAGCACAGAATGATTTTTTATATATATATGTATATATATATATATATATATACACTAATATGTATATATATATATATATATATATACACTCCATAACGTAAGCCCGCAAGAGAGCTATACTGAAGGAGTGGCTGCCAGCATTAATGATGACAGTGCCAACATTCGCGGATACAAGGTGTCGTGTGGTCAGCACAATGAACACTCCGTCCATTGATCATAATTTTATAAATACACATATTATAGATATGGGTACAGATGTATATGTGTTTATATAGATACACTTATTTATATATATGTATGTATAATATCTTTAGCTGTCACTTGATAAACTATCAGTACCACAAATTTTTAATTTAATTGGGTCAGTGAACATAAATAATCTGACCCAAATATTAATTCAAGAGTCTAGGTGGATCTAACCTAAAATTGATTACCCCTATCAAACTAATATCAATATAACAAATTCCAACTTGACACAATCAAATAACACATAATTTTAAATAAAGAACTCTAAAATGCCAACGTGTTGAACTCCTATCAATGAAATAATAGTCTAATCACTATTTTTAACTATATAAATTATATGTCAACGTCAGTGATATATAACTAACGTTCATTCAAATAGTCGATAAGCAACTGTAACATAAATAAACAAATACAATAATCCCATAAAATAATTTTATTTACCTTTCCTAAACTTTATTTTTAAAATGTGTCTTTCAAATGAATGTAGGTGAAAGGTAGTTACAATTTAATTTACTTAATTGCAATAGGGCTGTTAAATAATACTGCCGATAAATAATTATATATAACAATTATATAATAATGAGATCATAAATATGTGTAAGGTTAAAGGTTTTTTCATACGAATTAGAGTGAGAGTCTAAAACAGTTTTAAAATTATCACAAAGTAGTAAACTTTGTGTGATGTTTGTGTTACTAAATTAAATGTTTTGTAAATATCAACACTCAAGCCTTGTTAAAATCATAATTGCACAATTTAACTTCATAACCTATTATTTATAAAATACATTTTACCTTAAAATAAAGAACAAATATTAAATTTGAGAAAAAAAATACAATTTTCATAATCGTAAATGACAGCAATATAAAACTTAATTTTATAGATTTCCAAAAAGTTATTTTGATTATATTTACATGTACTTACCATTAACCATATGGAATAATAGAAGAACCTATAAGAAGTTAAAAAAACGTTAAAACATATGTTTGTTCTACCACATATAATTTTTTTAATATTATCAATAAGAAGGTTAAAGGAGTGAACAAAAATCCACAAGCCATTATTAGCTAATAGTGATAGTTAATATCAACAAAAAATATATTAGATGTCTCAAAAGTTACATAAAATTGAATTGATATCAATATTTTTTGCTATAACCTTTAGCCAGAAATATTTTATTTCGATATAGACCATCAATCAATAAATAATTTAGATATATATAAAAAACATAACATACGATAAACTACCCTAGCCAAATATGTATTTATCTAATATATTATACAACTAAATTGATATAGAATTTTCTTTAATTTTAAACTATAAATAAAATATGTTATAATCCTATAGTAAAAATAATTTAAATTGCACAAATATATAAAATAATAAAACACGTGAATTTAGAATATAATTTTTGAATTCTTCCCTAAATAATTATTTAAGCATATTTAAATATTCGCAAATGAACCTAATCAACAAAAAATTAAATTACAACGTTCAAACTAACTAACTAAATAAACAAAATAATAAATTAAAGTATTCACCTGTACTACCAAAACAAGTAGAAAGAATGCTCTCGCCATGTTGCACTAAGGTTGACTGTTTGGATCATCACTGTACCAGAAAGAAACCAATAATCACGTCGCCTTATCGGTAAAACCGCCATTGTTTAAATCATATAGCTACCCGAACAATGCGCATGTAACGTTCGATTTTATTTTTGGCTCGTGATTACGCGAGAATGTAACGAAGCACGTGTTCACAAACAAAACCATTACTAAGGTTATTACTCTGTTTTGTGAGATCATAGAGAATGTAGAAATTACTCTAGTTTTTGTTAAGTAGCATCGAAAAGGATTAAAGTTTATTGCTATAATGTTTTATAATAATAAAAAATATTAAATTCTATTTTACAATACTTTTCAAAAGATTTATTATTTTTACTAACGTTTTAACATATTTTATAACTACTACCATACATTTAAATAGTATATATTTTACTTTAAATCCAGTTCGTACACACACGCTAAATACATTATTGTGAGTGTGGTTGGTCAAATGCTAGAGAGAGAGAGAGAGAGAGTGCGTGTGTGTGTGTGTGTGTGTGTGTGTGTGTGATGACTTGGTTCCGCCGTCGACAACACACATCGACTGCCACATATCTTTAAATTTGTAATTTTTGTATTTATTTCTCTCATTTGAGTCGAATTATATTATGTTTGCGCGAGATTCACTTCACATTTTAAGTCCAAATAGTTTGAAAGAAATGAATAACGTAAATCTTCATTTTTAATTGAATCTTATGACTCTATTTTGTCACACTATTTGAAACTTCCTGATGAAGCTAAGGTGAAAGGTACTCTCTTATAATTAAAATCTGAGAAAAATTCACAATAATTAATAGGTTAATAGTTCCAATGAGTCATAGCGAAAATCTACATAATCAAATTAATCTGGTGGGCCCTGACGATAATATAGTAGTAAAAATAGGTTTCTTTCCTCTCAGTATCAAATCTTTCCTTAAAAACCAGTGCATAAACATTCGTCCACATCTTTATTGTGTTTGTGGTGGGTCAAATGGATCATGATAGTGAGGGAACAGTTTACCAGCACAGTCCCATACCGTCTGGAATTTCCCTGGCATCAAACCGTGACTCATGAGCAACATTTATACACAGTTGTATACCTATTTAACTGAGTTTTCGTTTCAAGTGGATGTAAACTAATGATATGTAATTTTTATAGGCCTTACCGTTTAGCCACAAGAGACCTTCAAAAAAAGATCCGCACCGACTTTAAAGCTGCTCCGTTATTTTGAAATTTTTTCGGGTGTTAGTAATGAAAATTATTATTTTCTTGAAATTTTCCCGTCGGTTACAGGCTAGAAGCTATAAGTTTACCAAATTTCAAGTTTCTAGCTCATCTGGAAGTGGGTAAACATTAATGTCAGTGAGTAGAGTCAGCCATGTGGCTTTATAGTATAATGTAAACTATGGTTTGGAGGATTAGTCCAAATATATATCGCGTCAACACAGAGTAATGTTTTGATAATTATGTCAAATATTAATATTAATACTGTGAAAAAAGGAACACAGATGTTAACCATAAGATTACTAATTAAACTTACTTTTATGTAATTATTAATTACAACAATTACAAATGCAGGGTAAAGGGGGAAAAGATCTAAGTGCAATTTTAACTTAAATATGTTCAAAGAGAAAATGTTCTGTTCGTATTGAGAATGTTCACGACAAATAGGCCTATTCAAGAACTGTTTGGAATTGATATATGTTGAAAGCTGGTTGACTATAATTATTTAAAAGCAATACACTATATATATATATATAGGTTAAAACTGTTTTAATTTTATCATATAGAGAAAGTAGTATAGTCAAAAATATTTTCTATATCGAAATTAAAATGGATCTGGACAGTTAAGGGTCCTTAAAACCGAAATCGGAGAATTTACAGTTCTGTCTTTCTGTGGGTCTGACTCTTGTATATGGAAGAAGCTACAGCCCAAACTACTTGATGGATTTTGTCCACAGGTGATATTTGAATGTTATAATATGATCATGCCTCAAAGATTTTTTGTTCTATTTTCATTATAGCCTTCAAATTGAGAAAAGTTTACTGAAAATTGATTTAAAAAAAAATCTAATTCCAAACTATAATATACTAAATGAGAGTGTATGTACGATAATGTCCTAATATATATTTGATATAAACTGTATACATATTTACTTAACCTAGCGTTCCATGTCTTACTGCCTTAATAGGAGAGATACGTCGCATTTAAAATTGTGTATAAAAATAAAACTAACAAAATATATTTAGTTTCAACCATAACTAAATACTACGCATTGTTCTAGACATTTCACCTTTTTATGATTATAATAAATCTGAGTTTCTCTTGTGACCCGCCTCGGTGGCCACACGGTCTAATGGGTCACTCTTGCAATAATCTGGACTCCCAATGACAGGGATATATGGGTTTGAATTCCATTAGGGTGTACTGTGGCTTATTTTTTCATAAATGGTTTTCTATTCTCCTTCCACGCAAATATGGATTCACTTCCTCTAAATTCAACACTCCTCATCCATAACACACTGGAGTAATTAGTGCATAGGCGTATGACCCGAAGGGGTGACCTGGCGGTCTAGAAGTAAGGTGTCAGACTTCTGTGCCAGGGGTCCGGGGTTCAATCCTCGGTCCCGGCACAGATTAATCTGATTACCAAACCCTTACTTCACCTCTGGCAGGACGTGTATTAACCACAACTTGTGAATGTGTGGAATGCCAGGCCAGGCCTCCACCGTGGTTCGGATCCCACGTTAAACTGTAGGTCCTCCATTTCATCTCACAATCACCTTTGCCTTACACATTAGCGTGAGTGCGTGCAACCCGAGCGGGTATTAAGACGAGGTGCTAATAATAATAGTAATAATATAACCGAAACGGTTAGAAAATTGCGGTGCTTAACAAAATCCTATTGTCCATAAGTACTATGCGTATAATGTAGATCCAGGACTAAGAAAACTCCAGTCGACTGGCGATTATTATGGCCCACGAGACGATAATTTGGATCCCAACGGTAATTTATAAAATTATTAATATTGTTTGAAAATCTACTATAGTTTTATTTTTCACCACGTTTCTCAGCCCGTTCGGGCTAAAAACACTAAAAACTACGCTAATGCACTAGGAATTAGGAAGGTATAGGTTATAAGAAATGTATCTGAATTTGCATGGAGAGAGATATGCGAAATATTTAGGAAAAATTAAAACTCACAACATTAGGTCAGGATTCAAACCCTGACCTTCCCGTCACTTGCAAATCATAATGAATGAGCTAGAGTTTTAATCGTGGGTATGCAACTTTTTTTAGTACCACGTCTTACTACCCTTTTGGGTATGTATATGTACTGATTACTATAATGTGTTGAAGATGAGGAAGGTTGAATTAAGAGGAAGTCCATCCGAATTTGAATGATGAGGAAAACTATTTATAAAAAACCACCGTCCATACACCCCACTGGGATTCGAACCCCAATTTCCCAATAATCGGCAATTCAATTGCAAAAGTGACATCTTAGATTATACGGCTACCTAAGCGGGCTATTAAAAAATAAACTCACAGATAAATTATACTGTTTATAAGCTATTTTCTTCAGCGAGAAAGATTATTAAAGCGGTCAACATAATTTAAATTCTACCTGGAACTAAGAATACAAAAATGTGGTCAAGGGATGCAGGGATGGGCTAGTAAGGGCTGCCGGTAACTGTCAGTAGTTGATTTGTTCGAACACGTTCTTGGAATTATACGTATGCTCTTTATCAGTTATCAGCTTTTCTTTTAGTGCCCTTCAGAAAAGAATGTTTTTCCGACCCTTGTTGTTGACCATGAACCTCATTACTTCATAACCTTCTGTTGTTCAGTGCGCAACGTTGATTATGCGGAAATCTTGATTATGCAATAAATCTTGATTATGCAATAAATCTTTATTGCAACGCATTAAATGTTTCATAAACTTGGTGGTGCTCGCTGTAATATTATTTTAATCATGTTTCAGTAGCAACCATGAATAATACTCGATATTTTACAATGAATAATTAAAGCAAGTATTTCTTAGAAGTACATTTACTTTTAATTATATATATAGATTCATTGATAAGATTGTAAGCATATGCTACAGACACATATTAGCCGCATAATTTTTTTCATAAATTAAAGGCAGTGCCAGGTGTTATATTAATGCATACATATTTCCATAGGACGCATAGAAAATCCAAGATATTTCTATAAATATTGTAACCTGATATTGTATACAGAACAACAAATTGACCCATTTTAATTGTATTTTTTTTATAATTCATTATCATAGACTATTATTAAAAGTTTTGTAACTAAATAAAGTTAGCGGAGTGTTTAATACATTTTAATTCTTTGTTAAAAATATAGTTTATGTTTCTAAGAATATTTTCTACGTTTATTTTTTAACTTTTACAATGTCTAAATTGGTTTTATAAAAAATAGACACTGGAGATCTAGCTTAGTAGCTAACCCTAAAATTATTTGTACAGAAAATCCAAATGAAAGTAAGGTAAATATGTGACCTAAAAAGATGAAATATAAAAAAAAATTAATCATATTTACCGTTAAGTACTCTAGGTAGTTAAATATCCCACTAATCTATGATCGACTCTGACTTAAATAATGAATAATCTTATTAAGCTGGAAATAGTAAAAATGGTTAGTAACTTGATATTAAAACATTAATATGATAAGTAAAAATGCTCTGGTCCTGTGTTCGAGTCCTGGAAATGATTTGAACACTTATGTTTACAAACAAATTTGGTTAAAAGAATTAAATAAATTACATACTTATCTTGTTTAAGCAGGACAATCACCTACGTATTATAATGTAACTCGATATTAAAACACAGCTTATAATACATTTTTATGTTAATTTGTATTATATCAAATAAATAAATAGCATAATTAAAAAAGTAGTTATTTAAAAGTGTGTGAATGTGCCGTCCCTATCAAAAACTAATTTTATATTTAAAATTATTTGATAAGAATACTATAACATTAACCTCCATGATGACATCCATATATAAATAACTCTTCTTTTTCCCTACATGAAACAAAAGGTATATACAGGATGTTCCCGGGTTAAATAGATTAACTTGTAGAAGTGGTAGTGAATCAAAAAACGAACTAGAATATATTTTGGAGGTTTGCTCATTTTAACTTCCTTTTCTTGCAAACAGCAAAAAGCTATATAAAAACACTTTTTTCATCATAGGCCCTCGGCAATGGCTTAGTATTAATTTTCCTGGAAGATGGAGCGGTCGTCTTGGACCTGTGGCTTGGCCTCTGCGTTCCCCTGGTTTGACGCCATTAGTTTTTTTTTGTATGAGGAGCTCTCACACAAAAAGTGTGTAAAGTACCTNCACGAAAAAAAAGTGAGCCAAAATAAATATCCTAAGTACATTTTGAGTTAATTTTTTGATCCACTTCCCAAAGTTTAGCCGTTTAACCCGGGAACCATATATATCATTTCTAGATTTTTTTAAAATTCATAATACATTCAAAATACTTTGGGGACTGTTGAAGCTGAGTACAATTCCAGTGTGTTAAATTGATATAAAAAACACTTAAAGTTTGAATTCCAGCCTGTTGCATATATAGATTGTTTAAATTGTAATGATCGATGTTCAGTTGTTATTATTCCACTCTCTTATGTAGGAAACATTCTGGTGCGTTAACTTAAAATTTACCTTTTATTTCAGNATGTTCAGTTGTTATTATCCCACTCTCTTATGTAGGAAACATTCTGGTGCGTTAACTTAAAATTTACCTTTTATTTCAGGTGTCCTTAAAATAATGTAATTTGTTGATCCATATATGATCGGTAGAATGGTACATAGGATATATTATACAATTTCAAAATAAAACTTTTATAAAATGGAAGACTAAGCAAAAATTTATTTTATTTAATATTTCTATAAGCTTATACAAACAATTAATTGAAAATAAATTACGTTTTACACTCTAAAGTGAATAGCAATATACTATAAATTGTATGAGACTACTTAGGTTCTTATAATTTTCAAAGTTTATAGAAATACAGAAACTCACCAAAGGAAAAATAAACTGTATGAAAACAATTTGATAATTAACTCTTTATTTTTGCCGATTTTTATCAAAAGAAAATGGCAACAAAGTTAAAAACAATTGTTTGTTTGGATTTCACAATAATTCACACAACACTACGAATTATTAAGGATTTAGATGGAATGAATAATTTTTATTCCATGAACATCGCCCAAACTAAAATAGTGGAAAATATTTAACAAAATGTATTAGCTAATTATTATCTTTTTGTCACCACATCTCATTACCCGTTCGGACTAAATGCATTTTTCTAGTTAAATGTTATGTAATTTATTTGTATGATATGTAATTATACGCAATTAATTAAATTATCATGACCTTAAGTTGGAAAATAGATATATTTATGAGTGTTTAGTCTAAAATAAAAGAATTTCCTTTAATACATTCATACAAACATTTGTGAAATGTCGACCTAAGTGGTCTTGGGGTAAAGTTAGCGCCTAGGAACCCAATTTAATTGGTTTCAAACCTATCCGGGCTGGATGAATGTTTCTCGAGCGATAAAAATCCGTAGCACAACTTCCCTCAAAGGGGATCTAAAGCCGTTGGCCCCATATCGACATGGCATGTAAAAGAACCCTGAAAGTTATGTGAAATCACCTTTCCCGGTAAAATTGGTAGATCATTTCGCTCTTACTCAAAGAAATTCTAGTGTTCTGATTTAATCAGTTGATTTAGAAAGGGCAGGTTAAATACCTCAAATACATAAATAGTTTGTGAATAGTTTAATAATCTTCGAAACAGAGAAATTACATAATATATTATTTTAAATTATATGATAATTTCCCAATAAGTTGTTTGTATATTCTCAAATACATGACAAAATTCAATCGTCTTTCCAAAACACTGCTTTTTTTGCCGTATTTTTAGATTCTTTATTTTAGTCAAAGCTGCGTACCTTAGCCATATCATAAGATACTTCCAGAAATCGTTTTGATGGCTTAACCGTCAACTGAGGGCCGTGTTTTTTCCTGTACTTGTGAACGTCTTTATGTTCCGTAGTGTCATTCATTAGGGACCGCGTGTCAATGGCAGTGGTGAAGTGTGGTAGAACGCGCATCGTGATTGTGCTTTTCTGAGTTTTGACCTGGTTTGTATCAGATGTTTCCGTTTTCGGCTCATTTGTTGGTGAAGGTAAGTCTTTACCGGTTCCTCCCCCTTCTGGGCCATTTTCTTCATAGGGCTGTCTCGTAGTTGCTTCATAGCTTAAATTAAGGTATCGACCTTGACCCTTTATGCCATCATAATCATCATCTTTGATCCTGTTGGCGATCTCGACGGTGTTTTTCCTACCAACCGAATTTAGGATCCTCGATTGTAATAGAGCCTGGTGCTTAACTTTGATAGGCTTATTATCAAATATTCTCTGGACGACTCCAGCATGTTTGTGAACTTCCATACCGAGCATTCTTGCCAAATCCTCAAATTTTACAAAATGCGTTTTATTTTGCTCTTTTGAACGACTTCGTCTTCTGAGGGACTTTGATCTCTTCCTTTCAGATTCTTCATCCACAAATTTGAGGTTAGACATAGGACTCAAGGTTCGTCTTACATGCATCGGAACTGCGGTTGATGAATCGTAGGTCACAGGTAGTAGTTTTGAGGCTTTACTCCGGGATTTCTTTATTTTATATTTCTTCGTTGTGTTCATATCTTTTTGCCGTCCAGCCTCTGAGCTATACTCATGTTCCGGTTCCCTCTGTTCTTCGAGAGATGTGTCCCCAGAATTTAGAACGTAAGAATGGGAACTTTTATCATGTTTTAATTTGTTCTCACTGGTACCTAGCATATTTTCCGCTATGGAATCAAGCAAAAAAAAAGTATCTTTATTTGATAAATTTTTAGGTAGGTGATTGTGAGATAGATATGGTTCTACATTTGAACGATGATTTTTGCCGTGCGTAAAATGCCTTACTAACTCCTTTGCTCTCCATTTGCTTTCAGGATCACCTTTCATATTTGTAGCTATATAATCAAGCAGATTATAAGCGTCATCAGTTGACATGTTTTTAGGTTGTTGGGACGCTGACGAAGATAACTCGCTGTTTGAACGAGAATTTTTACCGTGGGTAAACTGTTTAATCAACTCTCTGGCTCTCCATTTGTTCTCAGGACTATCTTTCATATTCTTAGCTATGAAATCGAGTATATTATATGCCTCGTCAGTTGACATATTTTTAGGGGACTGGGAGTTTGAAGAAAATAGCTCATCATTGGAACGAGAGTTTTTTCTATGGGTGAAGTGTTTAATCAACTCCCTGGCTCTCCATTTGTTCTCGGGAGTATCTTTCATATTTTTGGCTATAAAATCGAGTATATTATATGCCTCGTCAGTTGACATATTTTTAGGTTGTTGTTGATTTAGAGAGAGCGGCTCAGAATCGGTAAAGAAATGTTGATCATTTGTACTCGGGTCTCTACCTTTCCAAGTAGATTTGGGCTTAGCTTCCGGATCGTAATCATAATCAACATTATTATTTTGAGACGGTTCTAGATAGTGTGACGAGAACGGCTCGATAGTAGAGACATCATAAGCCATATCGAGAAATCTTCGTGATGGACTCAATAAAATACCTTTAGGCTCGTCTTTTTTTTCTTCGATTAGACGGTTGAATTTGCGCCTGTTTCGAGATGATGATCTTCTTCTAGGTACCAGTATTGGGAGATACCTCTTATTTGACATCGTATTGGTGTTCTTCCTAAAGTCCTCCCCTGAACTACTCGAATCATTGTCCTCGGATGCCCCATTCTCAACCATATTTGGTATACTCTTTCGAGCATCACTTTCTGAACTAGTTTTTCTACTAGATTTCGTTTCTAAGCGTACTTGCGATCCCATTCTTTGTGTCAGTGTTTTCGAACTCAAATATCTTTCCCTAATTAAACGTTTCTCCACAGTTCTGGTGTCTTCGGTGACCTCATCAAATGGCATTCCACGGAATGCCACGGGGCTGTCCTTATCCGGATAAGTTAATTTAGAATCATTTCCTGAAGATGTTCCGAGAGAGTCCCAAAGGTCTCGTGTTCCAACCACACTGCGTTTGTTTCGGTGGAGAGAACTTTCTGGATTGTGTGTGCCAATCCGTCGAGCTCGATATACGCCACTGAGATGGGGTGAGATTCCATACCCGTCTAGACTCCCTGGAACAAACCGTTAATTTTCTGCACATCCCTCAAAATGAAGTATTTTGAACTGAATAATAATTTAAGGTATTAAAATGCCTGTAATAATGAATGTACATGACTAAACTTTAATGTTCAAAATTCTTTGTACTAACTGCAGCCTAAGGCCGAATTTCAAGCCAGCGGCTGTTTGTGCTATCAACGATAGATCATTGTTGGCCGTTAATTTTTTATATTTTCATTTCAGACTATGTCTTAAGCTATCAGTGAAGAATGGCCCTGAGCATGGACCAATTCATGGATAACTCAGTGATAGATCATTGATGCTCTAAGCCGGGTTCGATTCCCATGTCCATGTGTCTTTTTTCATATCTATATAGGGTATATACTTGTTTTACCACCACGTCGTACTACCGGTTCAGGTTATACGCCTATATAGTAATTACGGTATTGTATTAGGAATGAGTAAGGCTAAATTTAGTGAAAGTGTACCCTCATTTACTCTGAGGGAGTGGAAAGACCTTCAGAAAAATTACCTTTAGTACACCCTACCTGGATAAAAACCATGGTTTTCCTGTCATCGGCATCCTAGTCTATGATGAGAGTGACTGACGCCTTAGACTATGTGGCTACAGAAGCGAGCTTTATTTGTGTTGGACAAGGGCGTTTTCAGTAATTTGTTTTATCATATTTTATCATTTTTAATGGCTCGTATCTATTAAATACAATACTAGTTATATGTAAACATTGTTAATTATGTTAGATGTTTTGTGTGGAAAGTGACCGGAAATACATTGGAAGTTAAAACAAGTCTTTATGGGTAATTTTTTGCAAGATGAAATAATGTGGCTGTATTTTTTATTTCAAATTTACTCAGACTAAGTTTCTAACATTCGCTCTGAGATTTTTTAAATTTATTTTTTTAAATATATTATCATTGGAGTTATAAAAACGTGTTGCTCGTTCTGGTAATAGGCCTATGTACTAATTACTCTAATGTGCTAGGGATGAGGAAGGTTGAATTATTGAAAAAGTTTATCCGCATCTGCTTCAAGGGAGAGTGAAAAACTATTGAGAAATAACCACCCTCAGTACACCTCAGATAAAACCACAATATCCCCGTCCTCGGTAGCCCAATATATTGCGAGTGTGATGCCTTAGATCATGTGACTACCGAAGCGGGTTGCATACTTATTTTGATCTTTAAACGTGCGGGTGTTGTTTACGACGAAAGTATTGGGTAGAGTTTTGAAGGTGACAAATCATCAGGGAGTCTTAATATGGACTACTTTACAGGGTATTCATAATGTGTTTTAATTGTTATAACAAGTTTTAATGATTTAAATTTCATTTATTCTTCAGGCTGTCGACGTCTTTGGTATATAAGTAATTTTTTATTGGATATTTTGCGCACCCGCTTCGGTATTCGGTGGGCTAACGTGCTACTCTTGTGTTGGAATAGACTGCCGAAGATGGGGAGATCGAGGTTCAATCCCGGTCGGGTGCACTTAGGGTGGTTTTTACTAAATGGTTTTCTACTTTTCCTTTACGCAAAGTTGGGTGCATTTCCTCTAAATTAAGCCTTCTTAATCCCTAACCCATTTGTGTAGTTATTACATAGGTGTGTAAGCCGAATGGGTAGTAAGACGCGGTGGTAAAAATAATATATATATTGATTAAAGGGGGATGGAATAGAACGCGAGCTTGTTTTATGTCAAAAATATATTTTTGGCCAGCTTTGTGCCCATTCCTCCATACAAATCCCGAGTTCCCGGGTTTTATCCCCAGTTCTGCCATTTTATGTGAAACGGTGGTTCTGTAACGGGGTCATCTCAGCCTCGCTACGACAGTTGAGAAACTACTTGAATGAAAAATTAGCGGCTTACTCTAGGAAATTGATATTAACGACCGGAGGTTTCGTTGTGCTTACCAGATGATACCCTCTATCAGAATAAGTTTGCACCATCTTCGCCAACAGATAGAAACCGCTCGGTTGGTATGGTTCGATTCCAGGTTGATGCCCATAACAATTTCCGTGGATACATTTGGTTTAATTTTTAACACATCTTAGTCTCAAATTTTTTATATCTCGAATCAATATTATTTATTTCGACCATGACTATTTTTATTATTATTATTATTATTATTATTATTATTATTATTATTATTATTATTATTAGCACCGCGTCTTACTACCCGTTCGGTTTATACGCACTTACGCTAATGTGTAATGGTAGGGTGATTGTGAGATGAAATGGAGGACCTACAGTTTAACTTGGGATCCGAACCATGGTGGAGGCCTGGCACTCCACACATTCACAAGTGGTGATTAATACACGTCTTGTCAGAGGTGAAGGAAGGGTTTGGTAATCAGATAAATCTGTGCCGGGACCGAGGATTGAATCCCGGACCTCCAGCACAGAAGTCCAACACCTTACCCCTAGACCGCCAGGTCACCTATTTTTATTCAAAGTATCTATTATCATATGTGTTTATGCTCATTGAAAATATTCATGAAATGTTGAGATCACTCACTATGTGTAAGAAATTAAAATAAACTGATATATTTAAGCAATAATTTCTTTAATTTGGGCAAACTGTTTTTGTCACAAGTATTTCAAAAACACGTACTTTAACTTGTGTGTCCTTTGTATCCCGCCTTTAGGTTTCTAAGCTCAAGCAACAAATTATTTAAATGGAAAATAAAATAGCTAACCATAATATTTCGCTGTAGCTAATTCATCCAGTTATACTTATCATCTTCTAAATCATCGTGATTTCAAAAAATATAAAACAATATTATTATACCAGTTACTGTGTAAGACGAACTTTATAAAGAAGGTAATTAAAAATATTATTATCAATAAATACAAATTCTAACAAACATAGTTCCATTTCATTATTTATCTTTCTTAGTACCCGTGCGAGCTATACGCGTATGTACTAACTACATTTAGGTTTTAGGGACTGTGAAGGTTACATTTAGAAGAAGTGTATCCTCATTTGTATGAATGTAGAGTAGAAACCCATTTAAGAAAAAAACTCCCTCAGTGCAACTAACCGGGATCAAATCCCAATCTCCCCGTCTTTGGCAGTCTAGTCTATTGTGAGTGTCTTAGACCATGTCTCCACCAAAGTGGGGAATATTAACCACTACACATGTTTATTACTGATATACTTACTATTTTCATCAAAAATTCCGGCAGCGAGCTGAAATATAAGAAATGTATATTTTAACTTGGTATGTATATCCAGTAAAAACATGTGTGATAATGTCAAGCAAATATATAAGCAATGTTTTATTATTTAAAACTACCATATATCAATGTTTTTTTTTAAATTAATATAATTTTAATAATATCCTAAGATAATATTATTGCATTTGTTAAAATCAGGTGAGTCAAATATTTTTCCAAAATCTCAGGTCACAAGAATCAATTTATTGAATCTTTTAATTATACTAAATTTATTTAATTTAATCCTAACCAGAGTCTTACGAGAATTTTTTTTTACTTGGACCTAGTTTGTCTATTTGATATTGACTGCTCCTAGGAAATATATTAAAACCAAATAATTATATTTATTTTGATTTAAGCTTCTGTGGTGGCGGCCGGGGTTCAATCCTCGGTCCCGGCACAGATTTATCTGATTACCAAACCCTTCCTTCATCTCTGATAAGACATCTTGTGAATGTGGGGAATGCCAGGCCTCCACCGTGGTTCGGATTCCACGTTAAACTGTAGGTCCTCAATTTCATCTCGCAATCACCCTACCATTACACATTAGCGTAAGATGCGTATAACCCGAACGGGTAGTAAGACGCGGTGCTAATAATAATAATGATAATAATAATAATAATAATAATAATAATTATTTGCTTTAAATGTTATATATTATTTTTTAAATTACCAAAACTCTAACTTGTTGGCTCGAGTTTATATCAACCATAGAATACAATACTTCACATCTGATTATGTTCAAGTGATATTATTATATATTTCTATAGTTAGGTTAAAATAGTAAACAAGTTTTATTTATCAAAATAATTTCACATCATCTGGCAGGAATATATTGGGAAATATGAAAAAAATTATCATTTTTTAATGATGCCATATGGAATAGTGCCCGTTTAAAAAATAAAATAAGATTAAATTGATGTTTCTTAAACTTAATTCTAATTTAGTCCCGTTTCCAGACTTTCACTGGATACATTTATTATTTAGCACCGCGTCTTACTACCCGTTCGGGTTATACGCTTCACTGGATAAAGAAATGCTTATTTTGATAAGGGTAATTTAATATCATATTATACTATTATAAATACAAATATGTCCTAAGCAACTGCTTTTTAAAATACAACGGAGAGTAAAAAAAATAGGAACCCCCCCACTAAAATATTTTAAATATCGTTTAAAGATTTTTGTTCCATATCCGTTAATTTGTTAAAATGTTGAGAACAACTATCACAAACAGATTAGCTGTGACCTTATAATATTAGGACTTATCACATGACTATCCACAAGGATTGACACTTTACTGTTATTATTTAAAACACTAAACTCAATAAATGGTGACTTAGTGATTAACTGGAATAGCTTAAAATATATATTTTGTTCCATGAGGCGTTATAGGAAAATGTATCCTTTCAGAGCTAATTATAATAATATGTCTAGTATATATGCATTGCTACACCACTGATTTAATGATAAACTTTAAAGCTGATATAATATTTTAGAAATAAATTTTTGATCAAGATTTTTTTTTCATTGTATAATAAAATATGCTTTTATACTTTTTTTTAAAAAAAAACACATTCATTTACCAGGTTATAGGATCCGAAAATATTACAAAATTATTATTTTTAATTAAATATATATGTTGATTATATATATTTACGCCAAATTTTTATTTCAATACAAAAAACATTTGGTGATTTAAAGATCAAAAAGGTTTGCCAAGGAAATTTAACAATAGGTGATTCAGTTAAAAAGTTAAAATTCACAAAATCTAGAAAATTGACAATTATTAGAATGTTTGTTATTTAAAAAAAATGAAAAACACTCATAGTTAACAAAATGTATTTGGTCAATATAATCGATAAATTTGGTATGACCATATAATTCTTTGTGAAATAAAAAATAATGTAAAAAAACTTGTTAATAATAATTACCTGGATAACTAAACATCCACAAAATAATATCTTCATTATAAAAAATAATTTAATCATCCAATGAATATAACACGTTTTTTAAAGAATCTGGTTAAAATTTAAAATAGCACATATTAAAATAATGTATGTTCCTTAAACTGAAATTCAGTGAGTTCTGTTTGTTGGAGACATTGTGAAATGAGAAATAGTAATAATAGTTTTAATAGTTTAGTATCGTGTTCATAATTAGGTTGGCGCAAGCGCCTTACTCTAATATTAAATAGGTTGTTGTTGTTGTTAGAAAACACTTAACCTTATGCAGTTTATGTGCTGATATCATTTTATTTTTAATTTGGCAACAAGTATAAAATATTAACGAGTTCATAACTATTTAAAGTAACACAAGCAAACACTTAAAACTCTATTGGAGTTTGTTAAGGCATATTGCGTTTGTTCATTATTACGTTGTTTTTTATGTGGAAAGATTATAATAGTAAAAACAATCTTAAATTTTCTTAAATATATTTTTACAGTTCAAAATAAATAAATGGCGAATTAATTAGTTTTAGCATGTTACGCCCATTATCATTTTTTCCCATTTTTCTCGTCGTGTTGTTTTTGACTTTATAAACTTGACGCAAAGTGCATTTCAAACAGTTTTAATATGTAAAGTACATTATTATTCTTTAATAATTTATAATTGACCGGGTATAGCGTAATTATTCATTACATATTTCTACACTTCGCACTAATTAACTGGGTATGCAAAAAATATTATCTGCATATATATATATATATATAATGAAAGGTTGACTTGGTATTAATTTTAATAATAATAATCAAACACAAATGGTCAGTTTTGTATAAACATATCATACACCACTATTCAAGTGTTAAATCCAAAATAGGTGGTAAAATACATGACAACACTACCAAATTTAATGTATTATATAAAGAAAATTTTAATAAAGTCAACCTCAGTTGGTCTTGGGGTCAAATGCTCACCTAAGATCTCGATGTTCGTGGGTTCAATGCCGGACGGAATTTTCTTGAGTGATAAAAATCCGTAGCACAACTTGCTTCGGATTGAAAGTAAAGCCGTCGGTCCCATGTCGATTGTGGCATGTGTAAAAGAACCCTGGAATTTATGTGAAAATAGCTTTCCCGGTAAAATTGGTAGGATCTTTCGCTCTCGCTCATAAGCATTCTCGTGTCTTGACATAATTAGTCAGTTCAAAAAAAGTTCACGTTTGTACATCAAAATTATAGATAATAAATTGAACATAATGATTGAAGCAAACATTTAACGTGTGATTTCTTATACATTCAGATTTGTTTGATGAAAATTTAAACATGTTTTATTAAAGCTCCTTACATTTTTATTTTATAAGGTTTGTTTTTACTGCCAAATAATCTTTATATCTTTAGTTAATTTAAATATAGTGGTGAAAGCATCATTCCAAAGTTATTGAGAATATACATGTAGTAATAATAATGATTTATTTTTTAAACTATCAACTTTCAAAATTAGTTGAAATATACATTAATTAAAAACAAATACATATAGGCCAATGTTTTTAATTCCCTTACTAAGATAAAATTTGTAATAGCAATTAAATAAATTACCCCAAATTTGTTAAATATAAATATGTTGTGATTTTTTCATGACATGAATAATCATACTATTTGCATCGGTGGCCGCATGGTCTAACGCGTCATCCTCGCATTAATTCGATTGAATGGTCGGTGATGGCGAGAATGTAATTCAAATACCAATTGGGTGTACTGAATATGGTTTTCAGCTCTCTATCTCTTGCTCTCCACGCAAATATTCTAAATGATACCGTCTAAATATCCACCCCTTTATTATAAATATTCAGATAATTGGAATGGTTAGCAATAAGAGTGGTTAATAAAAAACCATAGCTATCCTAAAAGTACAGTCGATATTTTACTGGAAATTAGGTCAGCCGCGCTTAAGATAAACAACTCCCCTATCTCAGGTAATTTAAATATCATGATAAATATAATTATTATTTTTTAATTTTATAACCCTCAAGATTCAAGTTTTGTCAAATTTTATTTTAATAAATCTATTTGTTAAAGAACAGTTTTATATCTGTACAATAAATTCTATTTTTCCTTATTAAAAAAAACTCCATAGTGTGAGCTCGCTAGCGAGTGATATCGACCGAGCGGCCGTTGCCGTTAGCGATGATAGTGCCAACATTTGCGGATAGAGGGTGTCATGTGGTCAGGACAACGAAACCTTTGACTATTGATCTCAGTTTTCTATACTAGATTCGCTACTTATTTATTCAAATAGTGTAGCAATTATCCTCATGAGGCTGAGTTTGTACAGTAGATTATTATATATTTTTTATTGCTTTATTGTTTTATTGTTAGACTCTGGACATGAAATAATTCGATTTTTTTATTCAAATCCCTTAAATATTTTTTAATAACTCAGTGTTCAAAATGTATTTGTATAGACTCGTGTTAATGTTTAAATATTTTTTTAAAAAATACGAATGATCAGAAAGGTAGGTATTTCTAAATTACTTATTTATAACTTTATATAATATTACCATTTGTTAATTCTTGAGCTTTGACTCGTGTATCTTAAACATATTTTTGTTTTTTGAGATATTTATAACGTTTGTGGTAAATTGCGTTATAATATTCTATTAATAAAACCTAGTGACTTTTTTGTAAAATTTGTTTTAATTGTTTCTAATACACACACTTGAAATATTATATTTACAGCATTTTATAAAAGATATGGCTAAAAAAGACACAGTGTCTCGTGAATAAATTAGAACTGATTAGCACTAAATTATAATTAAATATGTTTATGTAATTCTCAAATATATCTTAATATAACCTCTATATCGATCTAAAATATAATGATAGATCATATAAAATTAATACAATCTTTTTTGAGCATTAGATCTACAAAAATGATCTATTTACAACAAAATAATAATAATAATTACTCTCTCCATTCTATTAAAAATAACTCCATTTCATAAATCCCGCCGATCAAGTGGTGGCCATCTGTAGGTGTGTCATGTGGTCAACACAACGAAACCTCCGGCTGTTAATCTCAGTTTTCTTTACCGGATACACTACTTTTCATTCACATAGCTCTTTATATTTTGTCCTCACCGGGTTGAGTTGAACCCGGGGCCTCTAAATATGTAGCCAGGAGAACTGACCACACAGCCGGTCCCACATTATTAATCGGAAGGTAAATAAATAAAGGTGTAATTTTGAATTTTCACATTTTCTATTTACTACTATTGGAAGAGAGTCAAACAATCATATCGTAGTACAAATAATACATTGTATATTATACAATATACATATATATATTATACAATATACATATATATATATCTATATATGATCCTCTCATAAGTCTAAATGATAATCTCCATGAAATATAAGTTGGAGAAAATGAACGACATTCATGATCCGAGTATATTGATGGCATCCAGGAGCCATACACAGTAGTGCTGTCGCCTAGTGGCAAGATAACAAGTTATAGATTTGGTTGGTTGGATTTACGAAAGGTTCTTATTAATCACGTACTCGGATACTAAATCAGAAATTTTTTCTAAAAGAGCTGATCAATATGGTTTATAGGAGTCCCCATCTGTGGGTCAGGAAATCTTTATTCTAATTGCTAATTCGATTTAAATGTCGGTGAAACTACATTTAAATAATGACCTCAAACAAATCTCTTAATTAAATGTAACTAGATTCATGCAAACTAAAATAACAAATATATTATATTAAGTACCATCTTATTTCACATCAAGCCTTCTTTTTCGTACCTAAAATTTTTACAATTCAATATCTAACTTTTAAGTCTTTATTGATGGTTTTTCAAGTTGGCTGGTGCTAGGATTATATGTTTGAGTATTCTATACATTCTGTATTTGGATGTTTTTGCCCTTGTATTTTCTTAAATATCATACATACTGATCTGTTATGAAGATATTTTAACCTCTTAATATCCTGGTTAAAATCTTAATATATTGGTTATATATTGTGGATTTTATTAATAGCCTTTATTATTTATCGTGCGTATAACCCGAACGGGTAGTAAGACGCGGTGCTAATAATAATAATATTATTTATCTTGATTCTTTTTGGTGTCCTTGCTATATTTTTATCATTTAAAATGTAGCCTTTTCCGTCAATTTCATAATTTTAACATAAAACCTCACGTTTTCGTCGTATTGTCGAAAATTAAATCATTGACATTTTCCCTCGATTTGTCATTGACAAATATTCTTTGCCAAACTGAAGATCGACGGGTGTTCAAATTCAAACTTTTCTTTTCTTGTATTTTTTTGGAGACTTCGGATTTAGGGAGGGACTTGAAATTTGTATTGAGACCCAATATTTGAGTGATAAAATCATAGGGCATATATTTAATGTTCTCGATCGAAGAATCTGCCTTTGGATGTTCGGCGTTGTGTTCTGTTGAACGCCATTCGTTAGGATTATGCGATAAATTAATAGAATGAAAGTTATGTTTTTCATTATTTAAAAGATGTTCAGTGGTATAATCTAGAAGGACAGGTAGAAACCGAGAAGATTTTCCAAGTGATGGCTGTGACCTAGATTTTTTCTTCCCTGATCCATAATCCGGATATTCAAGCTTTGGTTTCTGGTCTTCAGATGAATATTTGGATTCTGTAGTATTTTCGTTTTGGGTAGCTCTAAAATAGTTTTTACTGTTTTCAAGAACTTTATTTCCTCTAAATTTTGGATAAAGGCTCAATGGAATCTGTATTTCCTTGTTTTTTGGGATGTATTTTTGTACGCTTAGCTTTGGATGGTCAGAATGCGCTTTTGTAGCCATTATGTACCTGCCAGGAACGTGTCTCTTATAGAGCACCATATCAGAGTTTAATTTCAAATATTCTTTTGGATTTTCTTCAGGTAACCCTCCAAGTGATAATATTTTTTTCATATAATTACTGTTCATCTCTTTTTTAAATACCCTTAAGTTCTCAGGTGATTCTTTGCCGTAAAGGTTATTATGTAATATTTTACCATTTTGCTTCCATTTTCTTTTGAGCGACGCATTTAAGTTTGGCCTCGACATTTTAAGTATCTTCGGATCAAAAGGTTCAATATTTGTAAGTTTGTAAGAAAGTTTTAAATACCCTAAAGGACGTTGAACAGTCTCATCTTCATCAACTTCTTCTTCATCGCCATCGTACTGTAATGGTTCTCCGTAGGAATAATATTCTTCTGAATCACTTGGAAAATGTGAACGTAGACTTAACCGTCGGCGTGGGCTGTTTATGTGGGCACGTCTGAACAGAGGTCTTTTCATCACTTTGAACATTCTAGAAGACACATTTGCTGAGGCGCTCGCACCTTTGACAAACGTAGGTAAAGTTTGGTTTCGAAGAGGGGAGAAAGTTAAATTGCTGATCATCAACCCCTGCATATCTTGACGTCTGTTACTGTTAATAAACTCTTCTGATTGGGTACTGTTCGCGTCTAATGTTTGATCCTCCGGGGAGGCCCCAAATGAGATCAAAGGTCCTTCAGCGATTGTTTTAGAGACTTCATCTTCAGGTGACGACGAGCTATCGTTGTTTCCTAAGAATCTGACTGAAGTGGGCGAGAAATTGTAATTGAATTCCAGTTTCGATTTTCTCGGTTCCTCGTTTGTGCCTTTGGGATCTCGCCTTCTGTCAACCGAAGTGTTTTTGGTTGTCATTGAGAGTAGATTTTCTGACATTCTTGCAACGGTCAAATTATCTAGTTGATGGCTGGATCCAACCAGAATTCTTTGGGGGCGAGTAACATCTTTCTCTTGGACAGGATGTTCAAGCCACGCTAAAGTGAGCACACACAAAACAATGTATCCATTAAGGGGTTATTTTCTAGATAAACAAATAATACAAATTAAAGTCGTACATGTTTTCAACGACAATGCATTACAAAAACTACTTTTTGTAAACAAAAGGGTATATTTAATGTTGCTTTATATTTAAAAATTACTTATTTTACAATACATTAATAATCCAATATCCAAATTGAACACAAACCCGATTTTTGTATTAACTCAATATATACACACATAATACAACTTCCGGGACTATAAATATGTGTAATATATGTTTTACTTATATTACAAGCTCGATACAAGATCTAATAGATGATAAATGTAATATTGTTTTGTACAAGGGGCATAATTAATATCAAGCTTTTCTGGACAAATCATCGGAAATAAAATTGTTGAAAAACTTATTTAGTGGGCCCTATACAATTTATTATTGAACGTGAGGTAAAATTCAGAAAAATTAACGTCAAATCAAACATTAATTTCACATGCAAATGGAATATATTATTCTATTTATAATATTTGATCTAACAAGTACCTTAAATAAAACATATTACTGCTCTTTTTAGGTAATTGATACTGATACCATTTTAAGAACCACAACGGAGGAAGATTTATTTATAAGCTTCAGAGCTAAGGAAGGGATTGGAAAGCAAAATTGAAATCCCAACTTGATACACTATGCCTAATTACACCGACCGGAATTTAAAACCTAGCTTTGGTCTCAGTTAGCAGCTGTGAATTCCAGTTAAAGACGTCAAAACTGTATTAATGCTAATGAATGTATAAATTATATTTTTTAAAGTAAATGGGGTTAACTAATTATTTAAATATATTGTAATCATTATCTACTTATTTAAATAATAGCAGAATAATTTATATTAGCCACAATTTCTGAAAGCTTGAAGTAGTCAACCTTTTCTTTCAACAGTGATTATATTTATTTTTACCTTCTTAAATAATGAGTAAATAATGATCCCGGATACAAAATGAATCATAGTAGTTTAGTATTACGTTTTAACGTCGATCCCCGTTCTAGGATGGCGAGCTCTCAAAAATTGTACTTATTCCTGTTTAAAGGTAATTCTTGACATAATGCGCAATCATTTATCACTCTAATAATTTTGCTAACTTAACATAGACTAAATAAATTTAACCAATCTGTACTTAGTTAACTATAATAGTAATTTATTATTATTATTATTAATTTAGCCGTGTCCAGCCTTTGCTAGGGACTGTTAAAGGCGTACTCCAGCAGATCACCTTCATTTAGAATGGTCTTAAGGCCGATACACACAGAATGTTAAGCTAATCCAAGCTAATATATTCTGAGATGTGCTAAGATTTTGTCAGTTTTCACACTCATTGATAAGCTAAGCCAAGCCATGGTCCCTCTTTTCCCTCCCGAATTCAGTGTTGTTTCTTTCTGGTCTGCTACAGTGAAGTTTAGTTATGATAGCGTCCTCCAAAATGTCTTGTTTAAGTTCGGGTAGTAGTACTGAGTAAAAACAAATGCTGCTCTTAGCAGCTGTTATGGAAGATGAAGAAAATTTAGGAGGTGGAGGTTTGACTTGTTATTATTATTAGCACCGCGTCTTACTACCCGTTCGGGTTATACGCACTTACGCTAATGTGTAATGGTAGGGTGATTGTGAGATGAAATGAAGGACCTACAGTTTAACGTGGAATCCGAACCACGGTGGAGACCTGGCATTCCTCACATTCACAAGATATCTTGTCAGAGGTGAAGGAAGGGTTTGGTAATCAGTTAAATCTTTGCTGGGACCGAGGATCGAACCCCGGCTGCCAGCATAGAAGTCTGACACCTTACCCCTAGACCACCAGGTCACCGTTTGACTTATTCAATTAACGCTTCCATTTATATATATATATATATATATATATATATAAAGTCCTGACTCATTGACTGACTCGTCAACGCCCAGCCCAAACCTTTGGACCTAGAAAGCTGAAATTTTCCACAGAGGTTCCCTTTATGATGTAGACAATGAATAAGGCCGGATTTTTCGAAATTCTCACAAGATAGGGAATAAAGAAGATTTATATTTTCGCCTTAAAGTTGCCTTATTTTTTATTAGAGCAACGCTCAGCCCAAACTCCTGGACCTAGAAAGAGGAAATTTTGCACAGAGCTTACCTTTATGATATAGAAGAGGAATAAGACAGGATTTTTTTAAATTCCCCACGGGACAAGGAATAAATATGATTTATATAATAATTATACCACAGTGGGTCACGGGCAACGCCGTGTGGGACTGCTAGTTAGGTATAAAACCTCGATATGATATTATATAAATACACGTGAAACAAATTGAAAACAAAACTTCAACAATTCTTTATTTATTTTCACCAAACCAGCACTGCGTCTGTTCAACACGGATCCCAACCTACGTTATGCGTATGCTCAACGTAAGATGGCTCAAGATGGGAGATGGCAAAATTGCCTAGATAGCAATAGGAAAAAAACATATTGCGGTGTAGCAAGGTATAGCTTAGCTTAGCCTTCTGTGTGATCCAGCCTTTATATTGGCTTGCTGATGATGGGAAGAATGGGGATTGAATCCTGGTCAGGTCTACTAATGTTTAACCTCGTACCCCCACCCTTCCGCAAATTGTTTACCAGACTCCTTCCACGCAAATGCTGGAAGATTACCGTTAAAATACTTCCTTCCTCATGACTACCTCACTATAGTAATAATAATTATTATATATGCGTACAGCCTAAACATGTGAGTAAGACGCTAAGATTAAAAAATAAAAATTAAACATTTAATTTTATTAAAAGTGTATTTTTAAAACTGACAACGCATTAAAGTACAATATTTTATTGTTTTTAAAGTAGTGTTGAAATATATTATCCCAGTCTTTGATATTATTAAATATTAGCAATATTAAATTTAATCTTATGAAATTATATTTTAGAACTAATATTTTCTTTGAATTCAACATTTTTGTTTGATCATTTAATATTCTAGTGATAGGTACTACAGTAGCCCCATGGCTTCTTTGGTGCTGACTGACAGCTTTGAAAAGTTACCAGACCAAATCTTGTATCCCTACGCCGAACCAAATGACCTGCAAAAACATGTGTTTGGCAGCTGTCCCTTCTGACAGTCAATATTTATGTACATACTTAAATGTTGAATGTCAGAAGTCAACTGTGAACTTTAAGTAAGCACCAAAGAAGCCACGGGGCTACTGTAGTACACTCTACAAAAACCTATTCCTAGTCGTTGTATATTTTAAAATTGTACTATAGATAGATACAAATATATTTCAAGATAAATTGATAATAATTGTCCGTTTGAGAAGAGATGGCCTGATTAATATTGATTCAATCAAGCTTAGCTAGGATTGGCACGGAATGTCTAAGGTTATTGGTTAAATACGATGTCAGGATTTTAATTTTTAAATAGTTCAGCAAAAAGACAATTGCATATATTTAATAACTATTTATTTTGTATCAGCATGTTTACAATACGCGTATATGTTTTTATTAAGTGTAAAATTACGCATAATGTGTGGGTATAAAATATTATATTATTTATGTATATAAAAGCAGATAAATCTATTTTATAATATATTTAAAAATAATAGTATTAGATGTTAAATTAATGGTGTATTTATTATAATGAATATATTTCAGGATATTTAATGTAGTGCTTGTTACCATTCAAAATGGGGTACTTACTATGTCTATTTTTCAGCATTGTCAACTCCGCCTGTAATTACAAAATATATTTTAAAAATTTAAATGTAATGTAACTGTCTTTATTTATCCGCAAAGTAATACATCTACATTAAAAATTTATTCATGTCGATATTTATGGGTTTAGTCATGATTAACGGCCCTTTCAATAACATTGGCTCTAATATTATTGGTTCTAAATTATTCAAAAATTAATTAATCAATGGAAGAGATATACTTAAGTAATTAAATAACCTTTAAGATTAAAATAAAATAAGTAATTTAACGAGAATTCCAATTCATAAATGTTTGGATTAGATTTATTCCCTTATTAGTTTATTGAATATAAATACCAGTTTATGGTAAATGGTTGATCAGGTATTTTTTATGAAACATTGTTTAGCAAGTTATTTGTAATAGGTCTTGCGGATTAATTTATAGTAAAATCCTAATCACTTGAAGACTAAATGTTATACCTGACCATTTCTCGAATTAATCCGACAAAAAATATTCAAGCAACAATCTTTCCCACAAATCAAAATAAAATATATTTTCATAACTACATACGAATATAACTTATTAAGAGCTTTCATAATAATTGTATTATGTTAAATTTTATCTTTTTTAATAATATGTAATAAAATATTAATAGGCTATTAATTTACTTCCAAACATGTGTGTGTGTATATATATATATATAATTAATAGCTTACCTGAGAAAACTCAAATAAATACAAACAAATTACTTTGATGAACAACATGCTGTATTATTCCCAGCCTTGCTTAAGTTTTGCATTTGTGATTAGCTTAACGTTTAATAAACCACCCGTAAATGGCTTTAAATAAAATATTCACTTGATTACGTAATAAAAACAAAAACATATTTATGAACATGAGCTTAGCTAACTAAAGAATATATGCGGCTTTTGATTAAACCAAATGAAAACTACTCTTAAAATTTTTACTTTTTCGTGCATTTTTATTAGATCTAATTACAGTGTTTAAAAAAAAGAGTATTTCAATAAAACCAATAATCAAATAAGAATTTGAAGTTGTAACTGATTTTTATATACGTGTTAATGAATCTTAATAGTTTTTGAAATGACAAATGACCAGGATATTATTCATACTTATTCTTGCTTCAAATAAAGGGTATTATGTTTCTTAACACACCTAATTATTTATGTGAGTTTAATGTTAGTTTGATTTGATTTGCCTTTAAAAGTGTAATTACATTTTCTTTGGAAATGAACGTTTAGTATTTACAAAATACAATTTAATTTTCGAATAAAAAATATAAAAGATCCTAAAATACTAATTTTTAAAATTACATTGAGCATTATGATAGACTATAAAAACACTACCTCAAAAGGATGCTCAATCTAATAATATGTCCACTCTTTAAGACCCACTTTCATGGCAGTCTTATAATGTTAAATACTTATCATTATCACTTTCAATTAATTTTCGTTAACACAATCCTTGATATTTAATTACTCATTCGATATCAGAGCCATTGTTCAACCATATTCTACTATTGAAAATGATGATCATCATTTAATTAAATGTCGCCTAGCATTAAACTGCAATTTTTAATGTTTAGAGTTATTTTTAGTCAGTAAACTCGTCTGAATTATTAGCGCATGGAATCTCTTGACATTATCTGATCATTTGGACTAGTCCTATACTGAGATTCAAATTAGACACTTCTTGAGATCTTCAGAAAGAGTAGATCTATATTTTTAGATAAAGCCTTGGTACCCATACCAGGGTATTGACTCTATAATTTATGTTACAGATCAGTTACTTGACTCTTACCTTTCTATTAATTTAACTCCTTAACTCGCTGAGGTAATTAAGAAAGTGTTATAAAATTGTATATAAAAACACATGTGTATGTGAAAGACTAACCCAATATAGGAAATAAATCGAGCTACAAGTTGGTCAGTACGTTTTTCATACTGATGAAGATACACTTTAATTACACAAATTTCCGATATCTACATAAAAACTTTAAGATTATAAATATCTTATTTCAGCAATAATATGGTGTATGTGACACTATCAGTGTCGTGTCGCGGGGTGTCGCCAGGGTAAGCGAAGTTTATTAAAACTGTAGGCCTACCTATGATCACCCAATCTGTCCCCATTTGAAAAATTATAAATAGTATTTTCACTACACACCTCACATGGGGATGTATGTTAGTTGATATCTGACTAATGAGTGTTCTAATTAATGATAAGGACATTGAGGTGACCTTGCCAACCCTGGAAACACTTCTTGTCACGCCATTGGACACTATCATTTACCTGTTTGAAGTAACAATTTTCTCAAATTTGAAGCTTAGTTTTATGGATGAACACACAAATTCATATTATCAATATAGTTACAGTGTCTTACACAAGTTTCATCTCAAAATATAATATATTAATTTTTTGACTATTGACAGATAACGTTGAATACCGCTACCTAAACATCAGCATTATCATGAACGGTTTCCAGCCTGTGGCCAGGTCGGTTTAATAAAATTCCTCCTGCACTTTCTTCCACTCTCCTAATCTCCCTTGCACACTTGGTGCTATATGTTCCTCCCATCTCTTCCTTGGTCTCCCTTGCGGTCTCTTTCCTTCATACTTCACATCTATTAATCTTTTTTTTAATACTCTCCCCTTCCATCCTCATTACGTGTCCATACCATCTCATCCTTGCTTTCTCAACTATCTTATGTAGCCCTACCGATATCTACAGGTTTTAAATAATATTATAAATCTAATTATTAAATATAAATAACATAAAATAAATGGGATTATAATAAATTAAAAAATATACATATATAACAGTCATTTGTTTATTATTGATCTATTATTTTTCATCATTATTTTTTTTATAATTTTACATAATATTGTGGCTTTTATTCGTTAGATTTACATATATTGTATTGTAATAATACTTTTTTCTTTACAAATTGAGCACAAATATCAGGATGTATCACTCATTCTTCTTCTTGGGTTTTACAGACATTTTTTTTTCATCAAGTTTTAATCATGTTTCGTCATGCAACAATTACACAAACATTAAAAGAAAACTGGATTTGTTTATGAAAGACAAGATGTAATATTTACGTCTGTGTTTCGATATGTTCCCGGATGAAAATAAAATATCAGTTAAAAACAAAAATGTAATGCTTATTTAAGATAGTTACAGTTCACGTTCTTAAAATAGTGGGTTAAAATATTTAATTTGTACAACAATTTAACATTTGTATTGATTGCTTGGTCTTGAAATAAATTCAACACAACATTATTTTTGTATGATCTTAAAAATTTATCTTTGTTAGAAACATTTTTAAAAAAATCAGTTTATCTAATATTATTTTAAACACTGGGTATTTTTTCACTTAATTAATCTGGTTTTGAGTGATAATAACCATATTTATATTTTTAATTAAATATATAGAACAGATTTGTTTTGGAAAACATTAATACATCATTAAAACTAAAGATATATTTTAGTAATTATGTATTTTTATATCAAACACATTCGAAAATTTAGCAATAAATTTCTGTATAAAATATGTGTGTGAACATAATGGTAATGTGCTCTATGAAATATTGTAATGAATAACTTTGGCATTCTCAACATCATTATATTTAATGGTTTCTTATTACTGATTTGTTTGGAGGAAAGTTTATTCGCATATTTATTTGTAGAAATTCTTATCTATATTAATTTCAAAACCGTTATAAAGCATGAACTTTAGGTGTTTTTTTTATTGAAAGTGATTTGGAGTACTATCAAATGAAACATTATTAACTTAAACATAAACTCGAAAGGAAATGATTAATCTAGTATCTTATGGCAGCTGTAAACAATTATTTTATTCGTCAGATATCAAATTAGTATGTATGATTAAAAACCTTAAGCATAATCAATAGTTTTAACATTTGTGAAACACTAGATTAAATGTATTGATTAATACTGATATTAGTGTTGTAGAACCTAGGAATTGTTTAACCAATTATTTTCAATTCTAATAACCATCGTATTAATCTAATATTTTATAATAAACTGATGAATATATAATGTAATTACATTTGCTATGTTTTTAATTAAATGATTATAATTCAAAACATTATTTTGTTGCCATTGGTAGTTTTATGTTTATAAACAGAACATTTTATACATTATGTTCTATCATTTATCATACATATTTTTTATGGTTAAGAAACAAAAATAAATTTGGACCTCTAAATTTCTTTTATAATGTGATACTAAACTGTGCTAGTTATTAGTTAGTATTAAGAGGGAACACAATAAAAATAAATAAAAAATTAGTTTGTATGGAAATAATAAAATATTGCTCCAGTACCAATGTAATTTAAATTTCCTTACATGGTGGCCTCAATTTTTTTTAAAATAACTGTCAAGAGTGTTGTAGAATTTAATGACTTATTTTTCTTTTCATTAAAAAGTTGGTTAGATAATGTCACCCTGCTCATGAGAGATATTCAGGAACTGTTGAAATCAACATTTGAAGAAAATTAAACACTGTTTGTATAGGAGCACTATTATATTTATTTTAGGCAATACAATGTTTGGCCATAAAAACTGCAAAAACGCTCATCTTTTCTCGTGCACTATTCCATTCCACCTTAATGTTTAAAATATTGAGAACTAACCACCATTTTAGTTGAAAAAAAGACCAATTAACAATATTTACCATTCCATTTGTTAAAAACTATTAGTTAATAAGATAGATTATTCCAATTTTACACACCTGATTGGATTGGGGTTAGAATCCAGGTCGTGTCTTTTGAGGGTGGTTTCTTCCTAATGGTTTATCAATTTCCTACTATGCAAATTAGGGTAGATTACCTCTAAAATGCTTCCTTCCTCATCCCTACCACATTAGCGTAATTATCATGTATTTGTTTATTTATGTAAAGGAAGTAAGACATGGTGATAATTTAAAAAAACTGATTCTTATTAAAGTTGGATAAAATAATCAAATGACACCGGTTCGGTAGAATGTGTTACTTCTATTATGATTTAATAATGGCGTTTAATTCTTTTTCAATAATTTTATTTGTGATTTACAGAATAGTACAATAAAAAAATCAGGGTAGCTAACAATATTCTGTGTCATCTTCGCACAAAACAAAGACAATTTGAAAGACATTTTTCAGTCTTTCATCACAAAAAGTGATATCCTAGACACGGGAAGTTCAATTTGAAAGCTTACATTCTGTATCATTTTCAAAATCTTATGTTCTGGGCGAGAACACTAATGCGTTATTACTTTTGGCGTTAACTAGTCGCATACAGTGAGGTATAATCCAATGTTCATAGACTGCTTTCTGACAGCTATAAAGGTTACTAAATATAACTTCATGAATCCATAAGTTAAATCATTTGACAATACCGTAGCTAGCCAATAATTTCAGGGGTAGGGAGGAGGGGGGGGGGGTTGGTGGGCACATCCCCCAATTGCTAGAAGTTAGGAAAAAATTCTAAATGATAAACAGTTCTATAGGCTCTTTGAAGTGGTTTTTCTTTCATGGAACCCTCTAGCTGCCGAAGGCTTGAAAAATTTCTAAATATTAAACACTTCTTGAAGCTCTGTGAAGTGTTTTTTTATGGTAAAATAACCCCCAAAATTCCGAAGGCTAGTAAAATTTCTAAATTTTTAACACCTCTAGAAACTCTCTGAAGTGATTTTTATGGTAACACAGCCCCCTAATTTGTATTTGTATCTTAATTTTGATATTGTTTGAACCATAAATAAAGCTATATATATATTGTTCATAAAATTTCGTTGGGGGTTTGAACCCCCCAACCCCCCCCCCTGCCTACGGCCTTGTCATTTGATCTAAATCTGTCACTTTTGATTGTGATTGTGGATATGAGAGTGAAAAACTATCCTTAGTTCACCTGACTGGTTTTCGATCCTCGATTTTCCCAATATCAGTATTTCAGTCTAATGCTAGAGTGACATTTCAGAGCATTCGCCCACTGAAGTAGGTGTTAAGATTTTTAAAAAAATTATTAGTAATAAATGGATATTTATAAATATATGTTTATTCGAATGACTATTTTGGGTAAGCTAGGCTTTTATTCATAGTTGTTAATTTGAAAATATTTTGAACTTTATAATTCTATTTGGCTATGTCTCAAACGGGTAGTGGTGGCGCTAAAAAAATATAGTAATATTTTATTTTTACGAATGAAAACCTATTGTATAGTTTATAAAATTAGTTTTGAAAAACTAGAATAAAAACGTGAATTCTCAATATAGCGTATTTGGAGGCTAATGAATGCCTTCCTTAAAAATAAAAATAAAGTGTAATGTGCATAATATTTATCCATTGTTTTAATTTTATAATTTATGTTTGTAGCATTTTAAGATTCATATTCACTTTCAAGACATATTTACATTCACAAATTATTTTAATGAGTCAGTCATTCTAGTTTTAAGGTAATCTCAAATTTTACGCAATGATGGAAAGGTACGTACATATATATATTATAACGATAATAATTTCACTGGTACAATTAAAATATAATTGGAACATGTCCATTGTAATACACAATATTTGATACATTTAAGTCAACAATTGAACAGTCTCGCATCACAATGCAGATTTCTTAAAATTTCGAAAATTTACATAGCAAAAAACAAATAATTATATTGTCACGTGTTCTTCCATTGTTACATATATACTCGTATCTATTGTTTTAGGAAGATCTGCGAACTATACTGCCGTATTAACATCCTAATGTAATTATATATAACTCGGAATATTATATTAATAATAATATTAAACTGTCGTATGGATAAAAATTGTATTAAAATGAATTTATTCTTAATAAACACGCTAAAATAATATATTTTTACACAACTTCCTAATCACATCAGGTTTGTTTACGATTATAACTGCCTTCACTTTAAACCCCGACATGTTTTGGAGGAATTATATTCTAGCAGTTCCTTACAAAGTTGTCATCCGTAATGATATGTAGCAAGCACCTCTGTCAATAATAATTCCACACATGGGTGAAAATTCGATGGCACTGTGTCTTCCATCCTCCCGTACGGGGGGGGGAGGGAGAATAATAAAAAGGTATTTCTCAGTTTTGACAGAGCATGGGTGTTGCCTGAAGATATCAGACGAAATCTGCCGGTAATTTCCCCCAGAGTCACCTGACCACGTGCACCAACATCGCGAGGAAAGGGACGAGCAGAGTCGCCAACACCCGACAGGAACTCCCCCTTCTGGCGCCGGAACTGACACCGCTGATCTCATTGCTGACGTCATGCATCGTCGAACTTTGATCCAACACCGACTCTTCCATCATGGACTGCAAGGGAGCTGTTGGATCAGGGACACATACATAACACTTCTCTTAGAAAACAGAGGCGTGGAGTTGAATCTTTGCCAGGATAAGCAGAGTTAGTTTAAACTGTACCAGTAACATTTTGTTCTGTTATGTTTTATTACAGCATCTCATTATCTCTCCAGTTTATTTGAACACAATATTATCATTACTTTAAAGGAATAGGGATTTGTAAGAAATCATTTTAGAGGTATTCTACCAGTATTTTCATAGATGGAGATTGGGAAACCATTTAGGAAAACCATCCTCAGTAGACCTGACTGTGATTTAAACCCCAATCTCTCCTTCATAAACAGAAAAGTCTAACACGGAAATGACGCCTTAGACCATTCGGCCACTGAAGTGGGTAATGTGGCATGCTCTAATTACTCATTACTCATTACTCATTTTCCGCAAGAGTTATTTGAAGCAGAGAACAAGAACATGAATGATTGGTCAAATAGGGACCAAGTTGTGGAGAATGTTATCACAGGTACCTTCTCTGCTTAACATGGCAACATTCCACGACACGACATGATACTGGTGTCAAATTAGATATTGCTACAGTTATTCTATAGTGTAATATTTATAATACTTATACCAGTCACCTAGCTCTAGAGATAATACAATTCTGCGGTGCCAGCTTGAGGTATATTAAGTACAAACACAGAATTACTTGAAGATTAGATGTTAACATATGCTATAAAATTTCACTGTAACCCATATTAACTCAGGTTATTATTCCTAAGTATTTTGAACAATGGTTGCTTTGCAATGTTGAGCGCTACAAATTCAATGAGAGGTATTAAATCTCTCTTAGAAATCGTCAAAATTAAATAAATCAGCTCATTACTCCTCATGTATAATTAATTACCTATCGTCGTCAAGGAAATCTCGTTTGCTGTATCTCCTAATGGTCTGGAACTGGTCGCCTCAAATCCTGAAAAAAAAAAAGCCAAAATACATAAAGAAATTACTGATGTCATAAATCGATATATTTTGTGAAGTAATACTGGTAGTTTTTCCAATTAGTAGTTTCTTTTCACTTCAATTATATAGGGTTTAAGTAGAAACATTTTTTAGATCATAAACAAAAATATTTTGTGGTCAACGTTTATGAAATTTTAAATCAGTGTTCTTTTATAGTTGTTGATACTATCAATAAAAATAGAAAGCTGAAGATCGCAGTGTTTGAACTATGAATATATTTATTTTAATAAACCTTGATAACTGTCCGAAATGGTTTTTCGTACCAGAATCTTACTATAGTTGACTCTACTACATGATTACTTGGAGATTTTTCCACTTCCAAGGGAATAAGAACTACCCTGGGTTAAGTAACCCTTCTGGTTAGTTTATGGGTATGAAAAACCATTTATTGTGGTTTTAATTCTCCTTACAATAGGTGTAAATAATAAAAGTAGAAATTATAAATATATAATTTATTAATTTGAAATTTAAATTATTAATTTTTTTTAACACATTAATATGATAATACATCCTAAGTTACTTTTATCAAATGATAAAGGATGAGTTGAAATGACGTACCATCTGGTTATTAACTGTGACAGGAATTGATTTAATATATAAATAAATGTGGTGTAATAAATCTTTTCAAAAATTATAATAGAGGGTGATTCATAAAGAAATCCCCCACCCCCTCCTAAAAGGGCACCCGAAGAGAAGATCGTAATCTGAAAGAGCATATTACAAATAAAAGACAGTCGTGGAAGTAGCGATAAAGAATAATAACCAATCTACTAGAATTTGAGGTGAGTTATGTTTTTATATTAACTTTGATTAATTATTATAATAAAAGTTGGTAGTGAAAAAAAAATCTCATTAAATTTTATACTATAATATACATTTTTTGCTTACCTGGTATTGTTACTACTTGGTTTTCTGTGGATCCAATAGGCATTCTGGTTGGGACTTTGATTTCTGCACAAAATTAAAATACAATTTAATTAGTGACATTTTCTTTATTAATTGAATTGTACATATTTTAAAATATCTATGTTTACAAACGTAGAACATACAATGTGAACAATTAAATAGAGGAGCATCACCCATGGTGAAATATGATTCACTTTACCACTTCTCATCGCTTCAAACTAAGGCATGCGGCGGCGCCTGAATTTGTTCTGTGCGGCACGCCAGATAAAATTGTAGTACTGATTGAAACTCTAGTCCGGCACCCCACCCTTAGGACCAGACAAGTACTGGACACCAGAATTCGACTCCTAAAATCCTTTTATATACCCTTCATACCTAGGCCCTATAGTTTCCATATCACTCTGCATACTTATTGTTTTGTCATAAAAGTCAGAATAAAACTTAAAACAGGAAATAATATACCAACTTTCACAACTCCTGGTCTCTTGGAAAACATATTTAAGGGATAAAATACAGCCAAAATGCAACCCAAAACCAGAATTTATATCCAAAACACTCGGCTGCAGAGGCAAACAGCATTGGCGCCTTTGTAGTGTTAATAGCAGCGTCCTAGTGGCCGCCTCTCAAACTAATAGCGCCAGATTCAAATTGTGCCCGACCACAGAATTACGGAATAAAAAGCTTCAACCTTCAAATTGCACAAATTAGCAACAAATTAATCTTTAGGTTTTATTATAATAATTTGAGAATTAGGTGCTATACATTTTGTGTTTGGTCCTAGAACAATTCCTCAAGAATATTATGCGTCTCTCAATCGGGAAACGGTCGGACGCATCTGAAATAAGGCTTTTCAAGAAACATCCTAGGTATGGACCATGGTCTGCGAAGATTACTTGAGAGATTAAATATAATATACATTTTTTCGTGGTAATGGTGATAAAATCTTTCAATACATCTCCTAACCTTCAGCTTATACGCGTACATTAATTATGATATCGAGTTAGGGAGTAGAAAGTAAGATTTTAGCGCAAATCTACCCGAATTTACGTGTAGGGAGAGTAGAAATTCATTTTTTTAAAAGATCAGTACACCTGACCGGGATTAAAACCCTAATCTACCCATCACCGGCAATCCAGACCAACACAAGAATGACGTGTTAGACCGTGTGACCACCAATGCAGGTATGATGATAAAATAATTCTACAATTTATCTGTCCTCAGTAAAATTAGTTGAGGAAACTTTATATTATTCACGATGTCTTACCACCCGTCCACCTGGATACATGTAGTTTACTTTAATGATATAGGAAAGAGTGAAATATAATTATTTAGAGAAAGTTTACCATTATTTGAGGGGAGAGAGGATGGGAAAAACCAACTAGGAAAAAAAACCTTTGTACACCCAGCCGAGATTCGAGCCCCTACATCCGCATCACCTTAAAATTATAATATACGGACACTTGTGTCCTTGTTCCCACTGGTTTGGATTTTAAAAATAAACACGTCTTTGTGAGCAACAACATTAATATCATGTCTTCATCGGTAATCGTGTGTGGTTTAAGGATATGGTATGCGAAGACTTCTCAAGTAGTACGTACAGTTTTTTATATAGACTATATATATATATATATATATATATATATATATAATCACTGACTAATCAGGGAAAAATTTAGTGTTAACCACAAAAAGACCTGGTCATATGGACATTCAATCCGTTAACACAATTTTCTCTCTCTATCTCTCTCTTCTACGCTTTCTTTTATGCAGCTCTTATCTGGGCGGATAATTTGCTATTATAATAAGAAATAATGTATTTCTTATTTAAGAGCCTGACTCTCCTTTTTCTCACTGAAAACTTACTATTTAGTAAATTATTTTGGATGTAATTTATTTTAGATGTAGAGTATAGAATATGAGTAACCTTAAAAGTTATACATATTCCATAATCTACAACTAAAATAAATAATTAAAACTAAATCCAAAATAATGATTATGTACTAGTGGGTCGTTGCAGCGATGGGTGCATATTATTACACTAAAATGTATCTTAAACTTTTTATTGGGAAAAGATCTATATAATAAACCCTAACTCACTTTTTAGTTAAAATTTTACTCGTCAAAGGCTATCAACTTTACCTATATATTTAGTTTTCTGTGGGTAATTTGAATAAACACGTATATTTTCCCCCTTCACGCCCCGATGAGAACTTTAAAATTACCCCTCCCCCAGATCTCTACCTATTTGTCGCACCAAACCTCTCAAGTAAAGATTGAGCTGATATATTTTATTGACCAATATACAGCTACACACAAATCATGGTTTCCATGGTGATGTAAATAAAGAATGATTGTACAGATAAACCACTGCCCACACAGAAGGAAAAGATGGAAAATTCGCTAGGAAAATTGGGTTTTAGTTTTAGGCCACTATCTTTAGCGGCATCCTGATTCCCTAATGTTTAAAATGAGTGTTCGTTTGTCAAAATCTGTTCAGTAATTCCATCGTTTCTATTACCGGAAACGGGCTTATAAAATTATATATTTAAATATAAAATAGAGAGAGTGATAAAATGTGATAGTTAAAATCAGAGTGTAAGCGTTTGAGTGTGTGATTAATATCCTGTGTCCGGATGATCGGGATTCTACCGTTTACTAAACCATCAAAAGGTGGTCCTTACAGAAGATATACCATTCTTGTTCTGTCAAATATTGAATGATATCAAACCAAGATTCATGGCCGGAGCAGGAGATGTATTTTACCCTATGTAAGGGACAAGCTTTATACTGGCCCGTTGTGACAAGGGAAGACCCACTGAGGCAATCTAGGGGAGGTTGGTTCTTTTCTAGGGCACTGCCACCCCCTTAGACTCTTCTTTGCTCCTTTACTACAGCTCCCTAGCGACTAAAACATGATTTAAACTTGGCCAATAATGTTTACGATCTTGACTCGAAGCATCTGTACAGTATACCAAATAGTCGCCCAAAATATTGGTTCCGGTAAAATGGGTTTGGCAACTTAAGGCGGGGGGGGGGGGNAAACCCTGTAAAGAATTAAAAATAAATATGTATATATCTGTCCTGACTTTTTTTTTTAATTCAGTTCATAACTTTGTCCTTGTGGTAGAATTTTGTTATTGTTTGTGGACTAGGCTGCCAATGATGGGGAGATTGAGGTTCAAATATCAGTCGGATGTATTAAGGATGGTTTTTCCTCTCTCCCTCCATTTAAACTCAGGTGGACCTTATATAAATATAACCTACCTCATCCCTAAAACCGTTAGTGTAATTAGTACATAAGTATTTAACCTAAACGGGTAGTAAGACGCAAAAAACAACTCAAGACCCCGGACCATGGGCTGTTAATTCCTCACTGTAAAGGAGGAAGCACACATTTCACTAATAATACATTTTTAGGTTATGCCAGGAATCGAACCCTGGACCCTTAGCCTAGTAGACAAATATTGGGGAAGAATTTATCCAGATTTAAGGAAGTTTTGTTTTGTCTATTTTGCCACTAAAAGTGAAATCTGGGCTAGAATCAAATCTACCCTTCTACTCCCTACCTCCCTAGTAAAAAAATACGAGGATAATTCGATCGGGTAGTAAGACGTGAGACACGTGATAATGAGATGATATCATTATTACAAGCTCACTAAAAATTGTAATATTATATTTAATAATCATTTGCAAATGTAAGAAAGATAACAAATAAAAGTAGCAAACGCAAAAAGTAAATTTACAGTGAAAAGAAAAATACATTTTATACTTTACACTACTAATGTGAGAATATAGTTTCTCTTTTCAGTGTAAAATCCAAATTGAGTTCCTTCTATTCTTTAGAGAAATAAAAGAAAACCTCTCGAATGTAAAAATAAAAAGAGATCTGAAAGCATAAGAAAGAAACAATTTTAGTACTTGTATACTTTTTTGACCTGTGTGCTTTCTTTTGCCAATTTACTTTTTTACGTTTGTTTTATAAAGTTTAATTTTTTTTTCAGCATGAGTCCTATCTTCAAATTTAATTTGATTAAAAATAATTTTTCAAATATTTTTAAGAATCACATATAATTGCTTTAAACTTTTTATATTTTAGTTTTAAATTATTATTATTATTATTTAGCACCGCGTCTCACTACCCGTTTGGGTTATACGCTTTAAGTACTAATTACGCTAATGGATTAGGAATTTGGAAGGTTGAATTAAAGGAAGTGAACCCGCATTTGCGTGGAGGGGGAGTGAAAAACCATGTAGGAAAAACCACCCCCAGTTCACCCGACCGAGATTCGAACCTCGATCTCCCTGTCTTCAGCAGTCGAGCTCAACACGACTAGCGCATTAGCCAACTACGCCACCGAGGCGGGTTTAGTCTTAAAAACAAAATCTTATTACAAAGAAACAACTTTTTTTACTAGAAATATGTTGAAACACTTTTTTGTAGCCAATTTTTTTATTTCAATTTGAATTAATATTATAAGAATTTTGTAAAACGTACGCTTACGATATTTTCAAGCAGTCAAAAAATATATTTCTTTATCAACGTATGTAAGTAAATATCGAACTGAAAAAAACAATCTTTTTAATATTTTTTCATTTTAAAATACGTTCACAATGTGAGAAACAATTTATGTTGTGTGAGCGAGAGGGAAACGTTTTGGGATAAAGATCTCGAGAAAAAGTCGACGCATAAGTTGTTTATTAAGTGTCCTCTTCCAACATTGGTTGTAAATAGTCCGCTCTTGCAGTGTGTCAGGTAAAGTGGTATCTGTTACATTCATCCCTTCCTTCTTCCATGTCCCCTCCACCCCCTTAAGACCTTACCTAACCCCCTCCCCCAAAGATTCCGTATTCTCGATACTCAGCGCGGAATCTATCGATTCCATCGGCTTTTCCTTTGGTGGCACGTTGGGTTATAAAAATCCGGGTGACTCCTAAGAACTACCGTTCCTGTCTTATTTGCTGTTATCCTCTTCTCCTGTTATTGATCCTCTTTCCTTTCCTACTTATATAGGGTTTTTTTTTCACCATCCGATTTTTTTTTCTCGGTTTTATTTTCCACCCTTTCCATTATTTTGAGTTTTATTTTACGAACGTCTTCTGTCCCAGGGAATGGTTTTGTTTTCTCAATTACTTCACCTCTCCGTGTCTAGAATACAAATTTATTTATTAACTTATTTATGACGGCTTTTTTTTATGGGTCTTGATAGGGTTAAAAACAAGAAAATAAGTATTATCTTGCCCGAGAATAGAGGGAAAGATGCAGGGAGTACATTCTACGCGCAAGCAGTGACCTAATAGGACCCGCATCGTTAGAAACGCGGACTAATATTCTAGTTTTGGTTTGCTGGTGGCTGGGAGGTCCTTGTTTGTATCCTGGTCGGGTGTATTGAGGTTAATTTCCCCTTATTGGTTTCCGCGCGCAAATACTGGTACATTTTCTAAACCAAAAAACTTACCACCACGTTTTTCTAACCGTTCAGGTTAATATGCTTGTGTAATAATTACGCTAGTATTCCTAGAGACTAGGAAGGTTATATTGTATAGGAAGTGTATCCACATTTGCGTGGAATAATAGTGAAAAACAATTTTGGGGAAAAAAACCTCAGTATGTCCAGCCAAGATCCTAACCTCGATCTCCCCATCATTGACAGTCTAGTCTCTGCGAGGGTAGCGCGTTAGACCACGTGGGCTATAAATTATTATTCCCACATTGCTGCCCTTTTAGTTTTGTTAAATGCAATTAGCTGAGATGGGTAGTAAGACATGGTACATAAAAAACAAACATAATGTGTGTGCAACGACTATTTTGTTAGCGTTGAAATAAATATTCTAAATTAGACATTCAACAAAAGGGAAACGATAGTAAATTACTCGGCGAACATTTAATCATTTGACCTTGAACATTCCCTCGAACTTAAAACTTTGTTCGATATGATATTAAAATATATACAAATACTTTTGACAAGTAATTTGTCATTCATTATCTTGTATTTGTGAAGATAAATGTATCTTTAAAAAAACTGTGGGCCTGTTTCGGTGGTTGCATGGTCTAAGACGCTACTATCGCAGTAGACTAGACTAGTGATAACGGGGAGATCGAGGTTCGAATCTCAACCGGGTGTAATCTAATGAGAGTGGTTTTTTAAAATGGTTTTCCACTATCCTCCCCTCCCCCACGCAAATGCAGGTACAGTCCTATAAGGGTTACCTTTCTCATCCTTAAAACCATTAGGGTAATTATTACATAGGTAAATAACCCGAACAGGTAAGCAAAGGCCGAAATTAGTACCGTTAGCTGAGTTTCTTTCTCCGGGACGGGGAGATCGAGGTTCGAATCTCGGTCGGGTGAACTAGGGGTGGTTTTTCCTAAATGGTTTTCCACTCTCCCTCCACGCAAATGCGGGTTCACTTCCTCTAATTCAACCTTCCCAATTCCTTATCCATTAGAGTAATTAGTACTTAAAGCGTATAACCCGAACGGGTAGTAAGACGCGGTGCTAAATATTATATTCTTTCTCCGTTTTTTTTTCCCATTCCTAGCTCACCGTAAAGTCGAACGTTCCCGTCCGCATGACCCAGGGAGTTGGTAGAGACGCACATATACGTCCCTAGATCCACCTTGCTGAAAGCTTTGATAGTCAACTTAAGGTGAACTTTGTAGGAGTTGCGCGTCTCGTCAATCACGTGCTTCCTCCTAGCGGACAAACAAAGAAACAAGTTATTACAGTAGAAACACGGTAGAAAGTTACTAGACCTACTTTCACGCATTCATACGTCAATCATGTGATCACACCTATATATATAAAAATAAACAGATTTTTTTAATATATAACCTTAATTTTAAAATTACCGGGTTCGAGTGCTGGCATGGCCGATAAATGTATCATTGGTGAAATGTGGGTTTCACAGTGATACATTAATGGCTGGGGGGATAGGTGTTGTGTCTGTTATATATTATTTAAATTGCTTTATAATTCTTGTGCTGATAAAATCTGTCGATTCAGATAATGTACGTGTTAAAATACCTACCTCGAATAAATTTAATGAATTTTAAAATTACTACCAAAATTCACTTTTCATATAGTTGTATTTTTGAAAAGTAAAATTATATTATAAAACCGTTTGAGATATAAAGAAAATCAACTCTATTCCCAATTTTATAAAAGTAATAGTTTTACAAATAAATATAAAACAGTGGAAAATAGCTCACCACTTTTGTAATTTAATTGTATACTTTAATGGCTCAATAAAATTTGCTGTCCAGAATGACTGTTGAAATATTTAATTTATTATATTGTTTAGTATAAGACTACTGTTCAACCATTATATATATTTAAACTATAATTAATACAACATTAATAAATCACTGTCCATAAGGACTGATCAATTATGTTATATTTCATTTGAACTTATGTGATACACAGTACACGCGGACAATGATTTGTACTGAACAATGAAAATATTTATTAAAATAAATAAATATAGTAAACTATTTTCAACTTATTTTATTAATTATAAGACAAATTAAAATCGTGTTTAACTTTTAATAAAAAGCACATTTATAGTAGAATTTGTAAATTTATGCTGACAAGATATTTTAACTACACTCTTAAATAAAAAATACTGTAATCTATCTGCTAAATCTATTATTTAGATCAACTTTTTAAATAAATTTAAAAAATCAATTTATTGTTATCATTTAAACAAATATTAATGATTCGATATCCGACTAAGCACTGTGAAAGAATAACCACAACTCCCCTATATATTTTTTTTCTATTTGGAACATCGAACTGTTACTTTTGGTTCAAAAGACGGATCCGCTACCAACTCGGTCAAGATGTTGGTTTAAATACCAACTACTATGGTCTATGTTGTATCATAAATTATTTGCCTTATTTAAGAATTTTTTTTTGTCAAATATACAATTTATAGCGCTGGTCGTATAACAATATATAACCAAATTCTTCCTAAATATGCGTTTTATTATTGCTTTTTGAATTTGTCAATAAAAATATAATCTCGTTAAACTAATAAATCTGTTACTTAAACTGTTTTTGCTCAAAAGTATCAAGTGAGTTATGTTCTTCCAAAACCTAACGTGCCAATGTTCAACGCCTTTCCCCTGTTATTGATTAAAACATAAAATATATATCACCAAATTCCGGATGTATGAAAACTTAGCCATAAAACTTCTGCGCGTTAAAAACTCAAGATGAAACTAGATTTTTACGCCCTAGCTTATATTAAAAGTGTCACTCTGTTGCGGTTTAGCCACGACATTGCAAAAATTTTACTTTTCACGTTTTAAATTCTTGACTGCTCTAAGCCACACTTTTTTATACAAAAATTAGTTTGTAATATTGTATTATTTTTCACACCCTTCGGGTAAAAAGAAGTACAACGTTTATCGTCCAAAAAAATCGGACACGAAATTCTGATGTGTGTCAACGTTTCATGAACTTCTGAACCAGAAAAATTATTTTTTCGCAATACCATCTGTCTGTACGTCTGTATGTCTGTTACTGGGACTAGAGCCAAAATCATTTTACCGATAGGGCTAGGATAGGATATCCATATGGTTCCTCAAAGAGTTTTTTGGAATTATTTATCCACCATAAAAATCAAGGATAGTTTTATTAAGGATAAAAAGAGAAAAATATCAATTTTCTCAAAATCTGCTCTAACAATCTTGATTAGATTTTCTATCTACGGATTGTTTAACATTACACACTTAATGGTAATTTTTATTTTCCCATGAAAATTACTTTAAGGGTACTTTACACCAGAAATGTCCAATTTTGATCACATCTCCTCAAAACGATTTGTGATACGAAATAACTTATAATTTAAAAGTTGCAATACCATAAAAAAAAATTTATTTGAAATATTATAAATTATATTACTATAAAGCCACACGGCTGACTCACTCACTGACATTAATGTTTACCCACTTTCAGATGAGCTAGAAACTTGAAATTTGGCAAACAAAGAAAACTCCCCGGGGGTTAGGAGGTGGATCCCCCAACGAGCAAAGCGAGTTGTCTTTACAAAACCAATAATTTCTATAATATTGGAAGATATGTTTTTCTAAACGGAGTTCTAAGAAAAAAATTGTTATACGCTTTGGGTAATCCGCGATTTAACTTTTTTCTCAATATGTTTCTTTAACAGTATATATTTTTTCATTTTTGCTCTTTGGTGGAATGTTTCTGTAACAATGTATATTATTTATTTTCTCATACCCGATGAGTTTTGAGTAAATATCTTGATTTTTAGCCAAAAGATCGTAAATATATATTTGGTGCACCACCGTACCATGTATATATATATATATTGTATTATGGATTAAAATGTATCAAGTTATTACTTTATCACTTGGTACTTTATAATTATTAATCATATAATTATAACACACATCTCAATAATGTAGAGACCATTTTAAAGAAAAAACAATGATATCTTGATCTTGTAACAACGTTTAACGAGATTGTTCTTGAATATATTTTGAGACTAACTTTTAAAAATAGCCAGCGATGTGCAAATGGAATTTTAAAGAAATGTGTGACTTGGCTTTCTTGCTTTCTTTTTTTTCTTTACATGACGTATTATCTTAAAACCTCTGTGGGATATTCATCCATCTACACTATTGGTATGGATAAGGTAGAATTAAAAATAAATTCATCCCCATTTATGTGTAAAAATATTGCAAAACCATTTAAGATAAATGAACCTTAGTCCACCTTACTGATATTCGAACTCCGATCTTTTCTTCACCAGCAATCGACTCTAGTTCGAGAGCTATGTTCTAGAACGCGCGGGCGCTGGTGAGGGTATGTTGGTATGTTAAACTCTTAAAACTATACATCATGTTGTTTAGTATTTGTAATATCGTATAAGTCAGCAAGTAGCTCACCCATTTCGCGACATAATTATTGTTTATAAATTAACAGTTAATAGATTATATAATTTATTAGCTGGATTGCAACAAACAAACTATCTATTAGGGAGAATTAATCGATATACTAGTTATTAACTCCTCCATCTAACAACAACTCACCTCAATTATTAGCCCAGTAGATGATACGTTAGTGAATAACTCACCCATCTAACAACATTTCTCCTCTGTTCTTGACCCAGTAGTTGATCGTGTTGGGGAAAGCCTCCACATAGCACTCCAGCTGTACATCTGTTCCTAGTGGGGCGCCCAACAGCTGGTTTGGAACTTTGATTACGGGTGCAACTACAAATTAAAAAATACATATCAATATAATTTATAGTTCTGGTTTAATTAATTATAAATAGCAGTGTTATGAGATTTGATAAAATGTTTATTAAAACATATTTAACTAATCAATACATATTTTAATGTTTAAAATAAAAATAAATTAATTTGTTGAATCCTATTTGAGTGTTTTTTAATTAATTTTAATGATTATAATAACAAATCTTAAGCTGGTTAAAAACTTTTTAATTTGTTATAATAATAATAATATTTTTAAAAGGCAATTTGTTATAATAATAATATTTTTAAAAGGCAATAATAAGACAAAAAAGACTACCTCTATAGTCTAGTGGTCAGCGTTCCTAGCTATAGATCCATATGTCCCGGGTTTGATCCCCGGCGCTTCCAGATTTTTCTGTAAAGGAGTGGATTTGGAACCGAGTATTACTCTGCCTCATGAGGACAAATGAGGAGCTACTTGAATTAATGAGTAGCAGCTACTGTCTATAAAACTAAGATTAACGGCTGGAGGGTTCGTTGTGCTGACCACTTGACACCATCTTTCCGCAAATGTTGGCACTATAATCGCTAATAGCCGCGGCCGCTCGGTTGGTATAACTTGATTTCAGGCTTACGTTATTGAGTTTATTCATATGATTAAAATCTTTTTAACTGGCTTTAATATAAAGATCCATCAGTGCCAGTGAAAAAAATACTTTACAGGCCACTTTTAAGTATTAATGTTTATATAACTTTAGATATATCTTTTGATTTACTACGTCATAGATACGATTAGTTCTGTATTGCTTACAGTTGATCGTCGTCCACGCCCGAGAATATTCCATCAACGCTGTTTTTTTTAAATTAAAGGAACACGTCATCATAACAACAGCTTAGCATTAATAACTTACGAGAGCGATGGTGACTACTTACAGTTGACGTTAAGAGTAATCCTCTTGCTAACCGCTGGAGGGACGTCGTTGGAAGCGATACACAAGTAGGCTCCCATCTGTCTACGGTCTAATTTCATGAGACTCAAGATTTCTCCACTGAACGTATCAACTGGAATGAAAAAGATAAATAAAACAAACTTTCATTTGAGATATGGTTCTCAACAACAGTAGACTTATGAAAACTAAAGAAGCCAATATTCATCTATACAGGGTGCACACACACAAAAAAACAAGGAGAAAATTTCATATAAACTTGTGTCCCATTTGACTTAGTTTCAGTGTTATAACTTATAATCATGGTTGTACTCCAATAATGTGAACCTGTTTAATATTGTAGAGACCCGCTTCGTTGGCCCCATATTCTAAGGTGCTAGTCTCACGGTAGACTAGACTGTCGATGACAGGGATATCAAAGTTCGAATCTTGGTCGGGTGTACTGAGATGTTTTTTCCCATAATGGTTTTACACTCTCCTTCCACGAAAATTAGGGTACACTTCCTTTAAATATAACCTTTATAATCCCTAAAACTATTATCGTAATTAGTACAAAAGTGTATAGCTCGAATGACTAGTAAGACTTGGTGCTAAATAAAAATAAATTTTAGGAAGTCAAATAAACTGAAAAATGACATCTTGACACGGGAATCGAACCCAGGACCTTTAGCTTAGAGTGTTAATACTCTGTAACTGAGATATACAGGGATCGTTCCGTACCCAGGTTCATTCTTCACTCATGTTTTAAGGCAATATTTATAATAAATTACCCGCCTCGGTGGCGTAGTTGGCTAACGCACTAGTCGTGTTGAGCTCGACTGCTGAGGACGGGGAGATCGAGGTTCGAAATCCTAAATGGTTTTCCACTCTCCCTCCACGCAAATTCGGGTTCACTTCCTCTAATTCAACCTTCCCAATTCCCAATCCATTACCGTAATTAGTACTTAAAGCGTATAACCCGAACGGGTAGTAAGACACGGTGCTAAATAATAATAATAATATAATAAATTACGCGCCTCGGTGGCGTAGTTGGCTAATGCGCTTGTCGTGTTGAGCTCGACTGCTGAGGACGGGGAGATGGAGGTTCGAATCTCGGTCGGGTGAACTTGGGGTGGTTTTTACTAAATGGTTTTCCACTCTCCCTCCACGCAAATGCGGGTTCACTTCCTCTAATTCAACCTTCCCAATTATATTATTATTATTATTATTATTATAAATTGTATTTTTGATTGGTTGAATCTTTCAAATTTTACTCTCATAAAAAGTTTATTTATTAATCTCCTTAAAGAATTAGGAAATATGCAATTACACACGCTTTCACAAAACAGTTTAACCTTATAACTATATATTAATACCTATTTCTTATTAATTAAACAAATTTACAGTAAAATTCAACCATGACCACCTATTTAATAAAATATTTATATTTGAATTCTCAGCTATTTCGCATCTGCTACCGAGGCTTTTTCTTTAATTTTCCTCCAGAATACCGTGAGATCTTCAGCGAGCGCAGGCTACCGTTTTAATCAAACTGCTCTTGTTTAAAAAAATTTACACATAATACATACATTATATTAAAATAAATTCAAGTCAGGTTTTATTGTTTTGTTTTTATAATATTTTCAAAATGTATTAAAATAGTCATTTGGTTCGGATCCTATATAGTTTCACAAACATAAACCCAATATGTGTTTAAAAATTGACCTTATCATCCAATAATCGAACCGGTGATATCGGTGAACTATTCCAAATGTCCTGTATTTGAATCCTGTGACTGGGTGTAATTTTTTTTAAACAAGCCCTTTAAAGGTTCAGGAATTAGAACTCAAGTTTTCGAAACAGTCAACAAGTAAATGAAACCACATTCAAATTTAATTAAAAATATAATTTATATTTTTAATTTTATGTGTGTGCGTATTATTAAAAGTATTTTTTCCCCTTTAACCAAAGTATAAAGTAATCATCATGAAATATTTTCAAATTATTATTATTTAAATTTCAAACCCCACTCTCCAAAACATTCCGGTTCTAGATATAACTCTTCAAAAACAAAAAAAGAATTACTTCGGTGAGATTCAATAAACATATTACGACAAGAAGTAAGTAAACTTGAGAATCGCTTCTGCCAACTGAATAAAGCCTAAATTCCCTCGAGGCGAAGGAAACTGTCGAACTTGGTCGTCCATTATTAGCAGCAACGAAATGCACAAACGTGTGTGTGTGTGTGTGTGTGAGAGAGAGAGAGAGAGAGAGACGGATAGAAGAAAGAGCGAGAGGAAGAAAAGGAAGCCCAGCTAAATTAATTGACCTACCCCGTTTCGCCAATAGATGGCAGGGGCGCGCTATTCCATCACCTGACGTACAACGCTCGCAGCGGCAGTTCAGCGATCTAAAGTATTTTTATAACTACTATTTTGTTTGTTTGTATAAACCGACTTATCACACATAGACTGTACATAAATGGTATCTGCTCCTATGGAGGACGCAATACGCATTCACGCGCGTGACGTCAATAAGTGGAGAGCCCTACGAGAAAATGTAATTTAAAGCATTTTAATAAGTTATGTTATTTTAAGCTTTTAATTGGTTTACATTATCAGACTAATTAAACTGCTTTCAATATGTTAAAGGCTTTTATTTATCACAGATAAATTATCTACTTAAAATTAAATTTAAATTATACTTTAAATTATTATATTACACCTGTTTTATGATCAACCACTTTTAAAATTAATTCGATATTATTCTTGTTAGACTATTGTTTTTATTAACGTTTTACAAAATATAATATATCAGGTTTGAAATTCTGTATACTATAACGTCATCAAAGGTAAGATTATTATTATTATTAGCACCGCGTCTTACTACCCGTTCGGGTTATACGCACTCACGCTAATGTGTAATGGTAGGGGGATTGTGAGATGAAATGGAGGACCTACAGTTTAACATGGAACCCGAACCACGGTGGAGGCCTGGCATTCCCCACATTAACAAGATGTCTCGTCAGAGGTGAAGGAAGGGTTTGGTATTCAGATAAATCTGTGCCGGGACCGAGGATTGAACCCCGGCCGCCAGCACAGAAGTCCGACCCCTTACCCCTAGACCGCCAGGTCACCAGTTACAAGTAACTAACAGTGAAGTGCATAAGACAAATTTCACACCTTTGTAATAACTCTATCATAAAAGTTTTAAGATGAACATAATTAATTACTTACATCCTATTATCAAATTAAAATTAAATAATTACCGGAAGGAATTATTAATTAACGGCATTAATCTACTTAGTCATGGTTCAAGCGGGGAGATGAGAATGAAGATATATATAACTTAAGCTTAATTATCCAAACCCTAGTGACCATGGAAATTAACCCCCTTTTGAGAAAAATACCTCGGTACTAGCCAGAAATCGAACTTGGGACCTCTGGGCCAGGAGACAGTGGCTCTGAACCTTACACCATGAGGCCGGTTAACAAATCCAATCCACTGTACGTATTTCCACTTTTGAAGATTTTAACCATCCACCATCAAAGGTTTCTGCTTCTCTTTCTTTATTAATTTGTGTAAAAATGTATTATGTAACGTTGAGGTCTGGTTGCTCGTTTGTGTCTTTTCGCGTGCGATTATGTTCGTTTATGCTCACAATGTTTGTGTTCGTTAGGTGTACACGCGGCTTTACTATCTTTATTTTGAATGTGTTCAAGTGGGCCTTGAAATATTTTTTTTAAACATTTCCCATTTAATTTTCTACTAAGAAAACTTGTTTAAAAATAAACAATGTTGATGACCTTCCTTAACCTTTTAGTGGTCAACATTGTACAACATTGTTATTGAGTTGATTTAAGTGAAGAATGACAGCCTTGACACAGGAATTGAACCTGTGACCTAAGGCTGTGCGCACCAACGCTCTATCACGAAGCAATCCAGGTTCGTCTCATAACCAGGGTTATCTCTCACTATTTGTTTGATGTCCGTGTCCAGGTTGTCATTTTTCATTGAATTGAATTTGATTCATCTATCAAGAGTGATCCTGTGTAGAACCATCACATGTCAGTTTTTGTTTTACATAAATTAAATATTTATTGAGATTTTAAAAATAAATGATCATAATTTACAATACACATAAAAAAATAGTATTTAAATATCAGAGAAGGTCCAATACAAGGTTTATTTTAGAACAAAAGCTTTTTAATCGAATGAGAACAAATGACTTCCCAATAAAATAAAAATAAAATGTTAAAAATAATATAAAAAGCTCGTAACATGCCACTGCTATAATATTTAAAATACACTCATCACCTTTATCCAAAAATAACAAATGAATTTTAATTTATTTTTGGTGCTTTCAACCAAAGTGGTTTTAATTAGGTGGTCAGGATGAGAAAGGTCATTTAGAGAAATGTAGCTTCATTATTGAGACGAGGATAGTGTAAATCAAATGGGGGCGGTTTGGAGAGAATTCACCTCTAATGTACCCTAATGGGATTTGAACCCCCAACTTCCCGTTTAACAGTGACCAAGTGAAATGCGAGTATCATACCTTTAGATCATTCTGTTCATGATGTAAAAATGTCTAAAAAAAATGGAAAACTTTTAATTAGAGATATGAACTTTGTGACTGATTCAAGGTATGTCAGACTGAATTGTGATTTTCACTTTAAAATAGAAAGTTTCAACTATAAAAAAAATACTGTCGTAAGTCATATTTTCATTTTCAACCATATGTTGTTTGATTTATTCCTTTCTCATGAGTGATATATATTCGCTATTCGTCTTGTTTGAACTAAAGTTACGTATTTAATAACCAGTATTTGCACTACAATCACAATATCAGTAAAATTAGTCCATTATGACACAATAAGATGATACGCGTTTGAACTATAGTCTTGTTTTACTCAATAAGACTACAGATGTGTGGATTTCTGTCTCACCTGCGTTGGTGACCGCATTGTTTAAAGAATCACTCTCGTGTTATACTATACTACTGATGACAGGGAGACCCGGTCGGGTGTATTGAGGGTGATTTTTTTTTTCAATACAGCTTTTCACTCTCTCTTCAAGCAAATAAGGGTAAATTTCCTATAAATTCAATCTTATTCTTCATCCCTAACTCATCAGCGTAGTTGCGTAGAAAGTACATAGTTGTATAACCTGAAGAGGTGCTAAAAAAAACTTCCAGCAAAGGTTGACCCAATTCTATATATATTGCGCGTCTGGTCTACATCATGCGTAGGCCAGTATTAGAAAGATTACCCAATACTGATGTACCGTTGCCCAGGGGACTCCTGAATGTAATAATCGCACACCCTTTCCATGGAGGCTCTTTCCCATGTCCCGATGAGATGAGGTGATGGTGAGTATGAAGGTGTGGAACCAGTGGAAACACTTAAACCTAACTTAAGCCTAACTAACCAAACCCTGGTGACCGTTGGGGGTAATTCCCCTTTCGGGAAAAAAATACCCGTGTTTTCAGCAGGGAATCAAACCCGGGACTTTAGACTTACAGGCAGGTGCACTGACCACTACACCATCGAGCCAGTAACTTTAAATAATGATACACGTTCAAATGTATAGCCTTCTTTAAGTAAATGAAAAAAAAGTACACACTTGAACTTATTGCCCTGTATACGTTTTATTTTTTGACCCGTTTCACCAAATCATACGATGGATGATTGAGTAAATAGCACCGTTTTACTCAATAAGATGATATACAGTAGCCCCATGGCTTCTTTGGTGCTGACTGACAGCTCACAGCTGACTTCTGACAGTCAACATTTAGGTATATACCTAAATTTTTGACTGTCAGAGCTGACAGCTGCTAAACTTATGTTTTTGCATATCATATGGTTCGGCGTAGGGATACATAATTTGGTCTGATAGCTATTCAAAGCCGTCAGCCAGCACCAATGAAGTTATGGGGCTACTGTACGTTTGAATCTACAGCCCGATTTGACATTTAATAGATAATACATAACAGAACTAGATATTCCTACTTGAATGTACTGATAAGAACTAACGTTACAATGTGTGTCGAATCTGCACATCTCCGGATCCTAAAGCCTCCTCTTTCGCTCCCTCACCCCTCTAAAAAATACTACAAGTGTGAGTGTTGGCTGTAAATCCTTGTTTCCACGACCTGATGTATGGCAAGTCGCGAACGGCTCGTGGTTTATAGATTCACGAGCCTAATCATTCCCACGGCGCGTGGTTTGCTCTACTCGTGTCTGTAGATAGAGTACGGTGCTCAAGCCACCACTGGGACTGGCTCGTCATCAGACGAACCACAAGCCTTTGATGTTTCAAGAATTTGCCGACAATTAACGGAAACGCCCGAGCCGTAACAAGCCAACCCTCATCTATCGGTACCACGACCTGTGATAGCGCAATCTATGAGCCGAATCCGTCTAAACACGCGCCGTGGGAACAGGCCTTAAGTGTAGCAATGTCTCTCACCTTTGGTGACCTCTCTAAGACCCTTCTTGAGCAGCAGGGCCTCCCCGTCTTCCCTCCTCCAAAGGATCCTCGGCAAGGGATGGCCCGTGGCCCGGCACACCAAGGTAGCGTTTTCACTTTCCTGCACGGTGATGTCAGAGCTGGTCTCCTCGTCCAGGATGTCTGGAGGAACTGGTGACAAACAGAACAAGACGGTTCAGAGACCCTTAATATTGGACCGAGGATCAAGGTGGGGGGATTCAAAACCCGGATTAATGAATATCAAGGTGCTCAGCATCCTCTCTTAGCCCAGTACATTATGATGTGATGGAAGGATACGTGAGATTAGGCCACAATATTTTTGAAGTTTTGATTACAATTTTTTTTCTATTTTGCCAAAATAAATCAAATATATATTCAACAGATACATTTAAAATAAATCTCTATAGCGTCATCCCGCAAGCGAGCTATACCGACCGAGTGGCCACCATCTGTTGTTGAAGAGAGTGCCAACTTATGTGGGTAGAGGGTGTCATGTAGCCGGTACAACGAACCTGCCTCCCGTTTATTCCATTATTCTAGACCAAAACCACTTTTTATTTATTCAAGTGGCTTTTCATTTATTTTATTTTTTTGTCCTCGTAGGGCTGAATTGACCTCGCTGCAGACCCACTGATTCACAGAGATTGGAGATTGAACCCCTGAACCTCTGGATAAGGGAACTATGACCATTACACCACAAAGATGGTCTCGGTAGTCTCGTAAATTTGAAAAATGACATTTGGAACCCAATATCTTTGGATATTTGCATAGAGTTTGTTCACAGGTTGGTGATTAATTTATTATTATTATTAGCACCGCGTCTTTGAGTTTTACGCACTTACGCTAATGTGATTGTGAGATGAAATGGAGGACATACAGTTTAACGTGGAATCCGAACCACGGTGGAGGCCTGGAATTCCTCACATTCACAAGATGTCTTGTCAGAGGTGAAGGAAGGGTTTGGTAATCAGATAAATACTCGCCGGGACCGAGGATTGAACCCCGGCCGCCAGCATAGAAGTCTGACACCTTACCCCTAGACCACCAGGTCAGCGGTAGATTAAATAAACTTAATCTTATGCAAAATGTTCACAAAACTATTGATATCCCACCAAAAAACATTTATATAAAAACGTGACAAGTTCTACATCACAAAAATCCTTAAACTGCTCAGCCTCGAAAAGGAGTTGAGATATACATAGTTCCAAGCTCAACTTAAAATGTATTTCAAAACCACTTGTCACTTCTCTTAAGTTTATCTACGCATTTAGATAGATTTAATAGAAATTACAATTGGATATACATTGCTAATTGAACTATGTCACTCTTTTAGATCTCACCTCTTTTCAAGGCTGAATAACTTAAGGACAGTTATTGTACATAAAAACACAGCATATTGTTTTTTACAGATATAATTTTGGTGCAGTAATATATAAGAAGTACATGTAATGGTAAAGTGATAAATACAATTTGATCCCGAGAATTAATTTAGTATACAGCTTTAATTAACTCTCGTTTATGAAAATAAAATAAAATTGCATGACGTCACTGTTTGTGTCTTTTAACATTTATTTAGAAAGTTACATAAAGAACATTGTGTTGACAACAATATTTAAATATTATAAGATATCACTTTTAACTTTGAGTTTGTTAATGAATAAGATATATTTCATTTGACTTAATCCCCCCTCTTTTTCCATTTTCTGAAAAGCGTGTTTGGATTATCCGGAATCTTGGACTACCGGGGTTCGGCTTTAACAGCGTTTTACTGTATCAAGAGATGTTTGTATTTTCTAAGAGTTTCGTCTCGAAGAAAGAGCATTTGATAAACAAGGTGGTCCACGGGCTTCACAATATCTTGAATAAGGGAACGCCTGTTCCATAAACTTTTAATGCAAAAGCGTTATCGTTGGTTTTCTTAAAACTCAACAACTGCTAAGTAGGCAATTTGCAAACAAATATTATATCGCAGAACAAGAGATAAATTAGCAACTCGCACGGAGTGTACTTGCCATCATCCCCCACCCTAACATCCGCTCTCGTGGGAAATGTTGAAAAGGGTTGGAAGAGAAAGGGGTAGGGGGTGGAGGGTTGAAGGGAGAAGAGCAGTTACAAACACCTGCACCAGCCCAACCCTCTTGTCTCTTCCACCACTCCCGGAACAAACCCCTCCGAAAACTACCCTTTCCTCGGCATAAAGACATCTTATATCGCCTTGCTGCTGCAGTTAAAACTTTATACAGCGTCGTATTAATCTTAGAGATTCCAGAGAAGCAGCCCTTACTATTACTATTTCTGCTGCTTGCAGGTACCTTTAATATCTTCTTTTCTCTCTCACTAAAAAAAAAGTCCTGATTTAAGACATCAGTTTACCATGGAGAAATTATGACGCTCATATAACAACGAATTCTTTGAAAAACCTAGACTGAGACACAAAACTTATGAAACATCAAAATGCTTATCTTAAACTATAAATCTTTTGTTTAATCTAGTTTACCCGTTCCCCCTCCCCTCTTACTATTTTTAAGTTTCATTGGCTCAATACACCGTGTTTTTTTATATTAAAAACTCGATGTTTATCACGGACTAGCAGGCGTACTCTTCGCTGCCCAGGGTAGCCACGCAATGAGCAATGATTTCGTTTGCTTCAAACAGATAGAAAATAAACATTATTTATTCCGTTCCAGTGTTTTCAACTAATATATAAAAAAATAATCCAAATCTCAAAATTTCCCCTTTGAAGTGCACTTGTTCGTGCAGAGGGGCAACTAATTTTTAATATGTCACATCTCTGGGTATGGTAGATATCGCAAAGCTCGTGACAGACAGATAGACAAACCAACTCTTCATTTTATTAATATGAGAGATACAGTAGCCCCGTGGCTTCTTTGGAGCTGATTGACAGCTCACAGCTGACTTCTGGCAGTCAACATTTAGGTATATGCCTAAATTTTGACTTTCAGAAGTGACAGCTGCTAAACACACGTGTTTGCAGATCATATGGTTCGGCGTAGGAATACATAATTTGATCTGGAAACTTTTCAAAGCCGTCAGCTGCCAGTCAGCACCAAAGAAGCCATGGGCCTACTGTAGATAGATGAAGAGAGTAGCTTAGATTAAATTATCTAGAACTTACCTGTAAAAATTATGTAAAACAGCATCTTAAGCATAAATCGGATATTTAAACACATGTGCTAATTTTCCCGAGGGAAAAAGTAAAGATTTTGATAAAAACATTTTGTAAAGTTCTAACTCTTTTTTTGCGGTCAGCATTTATAAGATTTTAATATATTTTTAGTATTATTTAAAATGTATTATTATTATTATTATTATTTCTATGGGGTGGTTAAGGATAATGCTCTAGATCTAACCATTCGAACTTTTCTTACCTCTGCCCTCCTGGAGTATGGAGGAATTCATTTATGAGGTGAGGACACCATTATCCCCAGATGGTAGGATTATAAGTGAGAATGAGGATGGCGGAAAGCAGAGGGAACCTACAGTTTGACGTGGGATCCGAACCACGGTGGGGGCCTGGCATTCCCCACATTCACAACGTGAAAAGCGCAAGCTTTGCAAGATGTTCAGGAAGGATTTGGTAATCAGATAAATCTGTAACGGGACTGGGATTTGAACAATCCAAAAGAGAGTCCCGGCTACCCAGGGGGTTCCATAAACGTCTTGTTGGCATCCCTCTTGAGGAGACTTCTAACCTTTTATGCGGAGGTTTGGGTAAGAGTGTGTCCCCAAAATTTGGTACTAATTACACCAATGTGTTAGGGATTAGGATGTTTGAATTTAGAGGGAGTGTACCCACATTTGCATGAAGGGAGAGTGAAATACATTTAGGAAAAGACTCAAGTACACTCGACCGGGATCAAACCCTGCCTTCCCCGTATTCATCAGTCTATTGCGAGAACAGCGCCTTAGACTATGAGACTATCGAGGCGAGTTTCAGGGATTTAACTGTCAGTAAAACTAGGAGAGGGTAAACCATTTCCCTCAAACCTCCCTTTCGCAGAATGTCTAAATCGTGACCGAAAGCACAAATTACATCGAATTTATATATATATATATATGTATATATACGTATATATATATATACATATATATANTAGACTATGCGGCCATCGAGGCGAGTTTTAGGTATTTAACTGTCAGTAAAACTAGGCGAGGGTAAACCATTACCCTCAAACCTCCTTTCCGCAGAATGTCTAAATCGTAACCGAAAGCAGAAATTTCATCGAGTTTATATATATACTTGCGAGCCCCAAGGGACTTGCAGATCGTAGTAATTTTGAAAGGAATATTCGAAGTTGTCCCTCTGTTAATGAAGTAAGATCAATAAGGAAAAGCGGTTTCTGTTTGTAACGGAGTCATCCCCTTGGGGTCATTTCTAGTTTGGGAATACATTTGAAGTGCTCCGAAATATCTCAAGGATTGCTTGAACCTAACGCGGAAGAGGTTTTAAAAACGAGTTCCTATTAAGAGCCTGTCCTACTATTCGGGCAGTAACTAATTTGGGTGGGTAGTACAGCTTGAACCAGACGTAGCCCCGTGGTGTGGTTTTCTATATTCTACTTAACATAATATTGGAACAATTTTGACATATTAAAAAAAATGCTACAACATTTTAAAAATATAGCTGAAAATCTTTATTACGGTATTACCCGCCTCGGTGGTGTAGTCGGCTAACGCGCTAGTCGTATTGAGCTCGACTGCTGAGGACAAGGAGATCGAGGTTCGAATCTTGGTCGGGTGAACTGGGGGTGGTTTTTTTATAAATTGTTTTCCACTATCCCTCCACGCAAATGTGGGTTCACTTCCTGTAATTCAACCTTCCTAACTCCCAATCCATTAGCGTAGTTAGTACTTAAAGCGTATAAACCGAACGGGTAGTAAGACGTAGTGCTAAATAATAATAAAAAATAAAAAAATAACGGCATTATGTGATCCAACACGTTTTGAATCTGCCGCCATTAGTACAAAGGACGGCCACCAGGAGTGTGACTATTAGTACTACAAAGGCGCTAAAGTACAGGATGTTTCAATCACCCCCGTCCTCTGAGTGCTTCTCATACACCAATTAAGTTCATTAGTTTGAAAATTATAAAGGAAACTCGGGGCCCAAGGGCGAATGAAACATCCTGTAGTATGCATATGCAGCCGATTGTTTTGATTGTACATTCTTATTTTGGCCGTATTCTAGCCCTTAATTATGTCCTCCAAGATACCAAGGGTTGTGAAAGGTGGGGTATTATTTCCGGTTTTAATCTTTATTCTACCTTGTATGACGAAACAATAAGTATATTTTAGAGTGATTTTCCAAGTCTGGGTATAAGGTGGAATATAAAGGGATCTTGAGAGACAAATTTTGTTGTCCAGTACTTCTCTGGTCCCAAGGGAGCTGGACTAAAGAGTTTACACTGTAATTACATTAAAATAAAAACATAAATATTAGACTGCTTCCAATTATGTTGCTGTCGAATAAAGAAATCATGAAACTAGACTTAAGATACGTTTTTTTTATTTCAAATGTGAGCTTATGTCCAATTTCCCGGCTATATGGGCTCTTAAATTCTTAAAAAAAGAACCAGTCAAAACCTTAAATTGCAAATAAACATAGGTGCTCAGAAATAAGTGCTCTCAGTTATTCAAATATTTTTAAAAAATATATGTAAATTGGTAATTTCGTGAGAGAATAACATCCCTAAACTCCATAATTTACATACAGTTTTAAATAACAATCACACTAACCTTTTTTTAATATTGTCTTTCAGCTCGTCAATACTGTCAGAATTTTATTACAATAACGGGGTAAGAGTTATAAATAAAATTTGGAGGACATGTACTGTACCTGCAATTTTGGTGGAAAGCTAGTGGAGAAAAATTTAGGGGGCTGCGTGGAGGGAGAGGGGGGGAAACTCCTAAATACACTCAGACGTGATTCAAACCCCGACTTTCAAGGTCGCCTGAAAACCAGACCAGAGGAGATTTGTGCCAAGTCGGGGTCCGTACAGATTCGATTTATTTGTAGTTAGAATTTTTTATAGATAAATATTATCGACAATTATAATTTACATTGTGTTCTACAAAATGTGGTCGTGTGAACTGCGTTGCACTCATAGTTCCATTATATCTCACCCCTACATTGTAGACACAAAAACAACTCTTGTTTGGCCATCCAATAAAGGGTAAGTAATTAGTTCTCCTATTTTGGTTTCAAATACAGTTCAATTGTTAGGGCGACTATAGTAGTATCTCTCGATTTTAAATAGGATACCTAGTGAGGGTAGTTTAAATAACCTTCCGCGAGGACAAACAATGCACCCGACAAATTAATTGGGTTGAGAAATCTCTTATTCTCCTCGCCGCCACCCCCCTCCTCCCCCATGCCTTCCCACCTCTTTTCCATCCGATATCTTCCCACGGTCTACCTATTGTATGGGTGGTACCCACCATGCGCGGTAGCTTTGTGCGCATATCTTATTGCATGTTACCTCGTACTCTAGTGTATCACAATGGTTACGTATCATCTCCGCTCGTATCGTGCGTGGGACGCTCTTCAATTGTTTCCAACAAGAGGCGCCAACAATAGGATGATATTTCCGCTAACTTTGCTACACTGACAATGCAGGGGTTTTGGGTAGGAAGGACCGTATCTGATACTAAAAAGAGGTTACTGAGACTACTCTCGTATATTCATACGTCAAATCATGTAATCATTAGCTGTCTTTTTATAAAATATATTATCAATACTTATAAAATAACACTAATGATATTGTCAAATGCTATCACTGTCAAAAGCAAAAGAAAAAAAGTTTGTATTTTCCAAAAGGTCCTTCATGTGAGAATTCCACTATATATACTTTTACCTTTATGATAATTTGAGACCCGCTTCGGTAGTCTCGTGGTCTAACGCGCTACTCTCGTGTAGGACTATATTGCCGAAGAAGGGTAGATCGGTGTTTTATCCCGGTTGGGTGCACCGAGGTTGGTTCCCCACTCTCCCTCCACGCATATGCAGGTGCATTTCCTATAAATTAAGCCTTACTAGCCCCTAATCCAATATAGTAATTAGTACATAGGCGTGTAGCCCGAATGGGTAGTAAGGCGTGGTGCTTAAAAAAAGTTCGAGTTTGAACGAATAATATAAGTCTATATTTGATCGAGGAAAATAATACATCATTGGATAATTAGAAGATCTAGGATTTATCATTGGAGAAAGACGGATAACAGCAAATTATATCTATCAGCAGGTTCTCTTTTTCCTCCAATTATCTGATATAAACTATATTTTTAATAGTAGGCCTATAAAATTTGCCATCTACAAACTTAAGCTCATACTAAAGGAAGTTTATTTATCTTTGTAGGTATTCAAAGGGGTTTAAAAACATAAATTCAACTGTTTCAGATGTATGCTCTAAATTTGGAATACTCATTTGTAAATATAAAAACAAAATTATTTTATTTGTATTCTTATCTATGGTACAAAAGAAAATTTCATTTATTTAATCAGAAATTTATTTTTATAATATTTATACTCATAATATGTTGATATTAGCTGTACATTTACTTTAGATGTAAATAATATGTGGGATTTTACCATCTGAAACTATTTTTAATTTCATTTTTGGTATGTTCGTTGTAATAAATTAATTATTTCTCATAAACGAGAAATATTTATTAAAGCATGCTGTTGCGAATTTATATATTATAAACCTGTTCTTTAATTATTTTCCAAATACATTTTTGGTTTTCCTTGAATCTTTCTCTACACGACACATTTTTATGCTTGTGAAAATTATGTTGTAGAAAATGAGAATTTTTAAACAATTATTATGTTCTAACGCACTATCGCATTAGATTAGATTGCTGATGCAAGACGTAAGATTGGGGTTCAAATCTCGGTCGGGTGTATAGACGTTTATTTACTAAATGGTTTTCCACGCTTCCTACATGCAAATACGGGTACATTTTATTCAAGCAAGCCCTTCATAATCCCTTAAGCCATTAGCGTAATTAGTACATAAGTGTATAACCTGAACGGGTAATATGACGCGGTACTAAAAATATTATTATTAATAATAATAGTTGCTAATTTAATAAGGTTTACTTGAAAGTGGAGCTGAGTCTAATTCACTATTTTACCATTCCGACTCTTCAATTTACCTTCAAACCAGATTACAAATCTTTGAAAAAAATTATAAACATAAGAGGAAATATTAAATAATATGATAATATAAAATATAAAGTAACTAAATTTTAACAGTCTTTCTTATAGTCCATTCATTATATCATTCATACATTCAGTTAACTGTTAAATCACTGGTCTGGCTTGGTTGTTAAGTTCATCCTATAAGTTAGTTCTATAGCTGGTTTTAAACCACCAATAGCAGCATTAGATCAATAAAACAAATTTCACTTGAAAAACATAACTTTTTTTTAAAAAGTATTTGAGGCTAAATCCGACATTTTCTATAATATCCTTAAGAATTTGAGAAATTTAAAAATTCGAGTGCCTATCCTCACTTAAAAATATATCTACTATCTGTGGCCACTGAAAAAATAAATCATTAAAATAACTCTTTTGATATTAAGGTATACTCTCATGCAGTTCTTTCCAAAATTGTAATTATTGACTTTACTTACAGCCCCTCCACCAATTTATTTTGTGAAATAACTCAGTTTTACAGATCTACCCCTTCCACCTTTTTCCTCTTCCACACACACACAAAAAAAAAACTCTGTCCTCTACGAGCAATTAATCAATCAGGCTCACCAGGTGCGGTGCGGCTTGACAGATAATAAATACGTGTTGAGGTGAAAATCACGATGACAGGTTTGAAAATGAAGTATGACCGAGACTGCCGCCAATCGCATGTTACCGCTCCACACTCGAGTATGTCCTGACAGAACATTCGAGTTGTTTTAAGAACTTCACGATGATTATTGTTTTATGATTCCAATTTGATTTGAAGTTGAATTTAATCTTTTGTATGGTTTCAAATATTTTGTCAATTTTTACATAAATAGCCTAAAGGCAATATATTCATAAGCTTGTTTAATCACCTGTTCAGGTTACACACATATATGATAATTACCTTAATGAGGTAGAGATGAGGAAGAAAGCGTTTATTTTAGGTAATATACCCGCATTTGCTTGAAAGGAAAATGGGTAACCGTTAAGGAAAAACCCGAATAGGATTTGAACCCATATCCTTCCATTTTCAGAAGGGCAGTAAAACACGAGGTTGACGCCTTATACCATTCGACCAATAAAGCGGGTGTAAATTTATATTAAAAAAATATTAAGCCACATATAAAGTTATAACAAGGTTAAAATATAAATTAACTCTCTGGTTGAGGAGGTTAAAGACTATCACTGGCTGACAGTAAGAAAGAAAAAATCGTTTAAGTAGAGCAAAATGTATTTTTAATAATCGCATAGAGAGAAACCAGACAAAATAGTTGGGATATTTAGATCTATAACTATATCTTAGCTCTTATTAAATTAATTGTGTTGTTTACACGAATACTTTACTGTGGGAAAATCGTTGATGCATAAACTATAAAGCAGATTCGAGTAACTATTTTTTCTCAAACCGTGTTCATGTTTCATTATTCTCACATCGTTTTTCTTAGCACCGAAACTTATTACCCATTCAATTTATACATACTGATTACGCTAATTATTGTCTCAGGGATTAGAAAAGGTTATATTTAGAGGAAATATACCCGCATCTGCGTGAAGGTAGAGTGGAAAACCGTTTTGGAAAACCACTCTCGACGAATCCGACAGAGATTCGAACCTTGATCTTCCCGTCATAAGGCCGTTACACACGTACATAAAGACCTATGAGGTTTGCCTGTACAGGCGTGCATGTCCGGTATAACTGAACGTGTGTATGACATAACTGAACAGTTAATTCGGCCTGCATAGGCGACAGGAGCACATTGTTAATTTCATTCGATATACCTGCGTCGGAGCAAACTGCGCAGGTGGCTCAATTCAGTTATTGCTGTTGTCACTTACACATCGTTCACTAATTAGATAAGTTTCACTCTTTCTTTATAAACTTATTGCTGTTATCATCAACACATCGTTCACTAATTAGATAAGTTTCATTCTTTCTTTATAAACTTATTGCTGTTGTCATCAACACATCGTTCACTAATTAGATAAGTTTCATTCTTTCTTTATAAACTTATTGCTGTTGTCAACGCCACATTGTTCAATAATTAGATAAGTTTCATTCTTTCTTTATAAACTTATTTCGTTTGTCATCACCACATTGTTCAATAATTAGATAAGTTTCATTCTTTCTTTATAAACTTTTTGCTGTGCACAATCTTAAGGTGTAAAATTCAATTTGTTTAACTAGTCCATATGTGACATACGTTCTCTTCTGTTCAACCATTCTTTACACCACATCTCTCGTTTTACTTTAAAATTTTGACACCATTTAGTCGCTACTAACAAGCCAACAAACGCCAAAGCATCGTCTGTTGGTTGACGCCATTGCTAGCCAACAGTGAAAGAAAAACTTGAACGAGAAAAGAAAAAACTGTGACGCGAAGAAGAAAAACGGTATCGTATGGATGCACTAACACATCCGATATACCTGTACGTGTGTGGCGGCCTTTAGGGAGTCCAGTCTAGTGATTGGCAGAATCGGATGAATAAAATCGTTTAATTCGATTATTTTGAATGATCGATTAATTCGATTCTTTCAAAATCATTTTAATTCAAAAATCATTCGAATGAAAACAATAACTGACCATGCGAGCTGGCCGATTCATTCTCTTACCACTCTCTTGCCAGAAGCGCTGAGGAAAATCGACCTTATGATTATGAATGTTTCCGGGATATCTCTATACATGTCTTAAATTCTATTAGGTTCATTTTCAATAAATAGCCCCCATTTCTACACAATAATTGACCTTACGCTTTCGAATTATTTTATGGCTAAATTCATACAAAGTTTAAGTGGTTGTACAGTTTACAATCGAATATCAGCCAAAAACAATTCGAATTAAAATTACCAAGTGATTAGATTATTTTTCTACATTACTATGTGGATTGTTCTTTATCATTTTCTTTAAAATTTACCTTCCTAATTAACTAAACGCAAATAGCATGAATGGTTTGAGAGATTATTTTTTTTAACGTTGACTTAAATTTATTAAATAAATAATTATATACTTTTTATGTATTTAATAAAACATTTCCCGGCCGTAATATTCAAATCGTATTATAATTATTATTTCATTGAAATAATTTTACATTCTTATGACACAAAATATAATTATCCAGCAAACTTGCGTCGTCGTTTGTCGAGTAGTAATCGTGTGTTTGATTCTAAGTGAAGCTTTCAAGAGGCATATAATTGATTCAGATATTCATATCGAAAGTAAAGTCTGTTCCCCGTAGGAATTGTTTTTTGAAAGGCCTTTATCCCTACCAGAAATCTATTATATAGTAGGATACTGGTAGGAAAAAAGACCTTTCAGAGAGTAATTCCTACCGTGAATTGAGTATATTTTATCACTTAACCCGATATATAAATATTATTGTAAACCTATTTATTTTTTTATGTTTAGAAAATATTAAAGGGTCAATTATTTCGACTCTTTTAAACACAAAAGGAAACGTATGTCCTTTATTTTATTACTAATCGTACGCAAAAGTATTTATATTAATTGTGAGGTGCGTATGTGAGTAATGCGTTCACTGTATAGTAGTTTGTTGTGACTGTACTTTGTTATTTGACAAGGAACTAAATATAGTAATAGAAAAGTGTTGATAAGCTGCAAACGCAAAGGAATGTGTGTTGGGAGATCCGACACTAGGGTGAAGAGAATAATAGCACAAAGCAAAATAAGAAACTAGTAACTACTTTTAGAAGTACGAGTAGTAAACATCCTATAATTACCGACTCTTTATTACTTCTCAAAATCATTCAAATGATTCTTTCGATACATTCGATTATCTTTCAAAGAATCGAATGATTATTTGACTCTTAAAATAATCGATTAAGCCCATCACTAGTCCGGTCTATTGCGACAGTACAGCGTTATACCACGCGGGCACCGAAGCGGGTTCTTCACTTACAATTTACTTAAACTACACGTATCACGTGGTATTTTACCATTTTTTAATCTATTCTTAATATTGTTTTGTTTGTTTACTCATTCATAAGGCTGTGTATAATTTTTTTTTTAAATAAAAATAAGCATTTATTTTCATCCGTCTTACTACACATTCACGTTTGTACGCATATGTACTAATTCCGATAATGTGTTGGTGATAAGAAAGATTAAATTTAGAGGAATTGTATACCAATTTGCGTGGAGGGAGAGTGGAAGATCATTTCGAGGGGGAGGGGAGAACATCATTAGTAAACATTACCGGGATTTTAATTCCAATCTCGGATGTCCTGGCGGTCTAGGAGTAAGGTGTTGGACTTCTGATCTAAGGCTCCGGGGTTCGATCCTCAGTCCCAGCACAGATTTATCTGATTGCCAAACTCTTCATTCATCTCTGAAGAGACGTGTATTAATCACAACTTGTGAATGTGTGAAATGTCAAGCCTTCACCGTCGTTCGTATCCCGCGTTAAACTGTAGGTCCTCCATTTCATCTCACAATCACACTACCATTACACATTAGCGTAAGTGCGTACAAGCCGAGCGGGTAGTAAGACGCGGTGCTAATAATAATAATAATAATAATAATAATAATAATAATAATTCCGATTTCCCTGTCATACGAATTCTAGTCTATTGCGAGAGTGATGCCTTAGACTATGCGGCCAATAAGGTTGGTGTGTGATCCATTGCAGGCGTAGTAAAAACTACTTTAATTTTGAAATGATACTCAAATTACTAACTTGATTTATCTATAAATTATAATAGAGACATTTAAGAAGCTACTTGTAATGTAACGACACCATTAATTCATAGGGACACGTTGTTTTAGAAGATGGTTGAAAATTTGAGTTAATTACCTATTAATTAATAATATTAATTGTTTACACATGATACCTGTATATTAAATATCAATATTTGTTTAGAATACATTTTTTATTAAAATAAAATTAGAGACCACCACTGTGGCATAGTGGTCGGATTTCCTGTCTACAGATTAAAAGGGTTCGGGTTCGATCCCTATTGCTTACAAATTTTTATATGAAGCATTGTGTCTAAAACGGGGTCAACTTAGCCTAATAAGAGCAAAAAATAGTGTATACAATCTAGAAAACTGAGATTAGCAACCATAGGGCTTGCTGTGCTGACCAGATGACACCTTTTACACGCATATGTTGGCTCTAGCTTCACCAAAAGACGGCGACCACTCGGTCGGTTAGGAGATTGCGTGCTAGTCTCATTATTTTTCAGGTACGAGAAGGTCAGGATTCGAATCTCAGTCATGTATGCTCAAAGTAGCACTTGATAAACAATCATTCACTCTCGCTATACGCAAATTCTGGTGCATTTCCAACAAATAATACCTTATTTATCTCAGTGTTAAATATGCATAATACCTGAACGTGGATCACAGGATTAGCAAATATTTATTATCAAGTAATATTAATTAAAATTAAAACTTAATCAAAGTTTTATCTAATTACTGACTCGAATTTGATTTTTAAAAACGTCACAGCTACGAAAAAAAATTAATAAAAAGAATGATGAGATTTTATCTTGACATAAAAACTTGTGTGTTGGACCATTTTGACACGATAAAGCTCTGAACTTGATTTATTGACGCTTGTATCAGGAGTATGGTAATAGGGGGGTTCCCCACAGTTTGCGATTGTGAACTCAATTGAATAATAAATGTTTCCCGAGCTGTATAAATAACCTCCATGACACTAAACCGCGGCCGGGATCACAATCGTACCAATATAACGGTGTAATGGATGTTCACATGATTGTTAGTTTGTTGTAATATAAAGTAGGGTTAGAAGGGGGAGGGGTGTCTTTTCAGGACATTCGTGATTTTTATTTTAGCAGCATGTCCTAACCCGTTCGGTTTATACGTCTATGTAATAATCACCCTATTAAGTAACGTTGAATTTAAGAGAAAGTATACAGATTGATTTACTATATATGTCTATCTATTTATGTATATATCTGTAAATATATATTTACTCTTACTGCTTCTTGAGTCTCAGTGCCCGTTTGGGTTCTACGAATACATTAATCTCGCTAATTGAATAAGACATTTGTAAAGTTCAATTTTAGTGTAAATGTAGTTTAGTTTTACATGGTGGGAGATTGGGAAATCATTTAGGGGGAGGGGGGACCACCCTCAGAAAACATGACTTGCATTCAAACCCAGATATCCCCATCACAGGACATCCGGTCCAACACGAGAGTAACGCATTAGATCATAGAAACACCAGTGGGATTTATTTTTACCATAGTTTAATATATTATTAAATTATTGTGAAAACATTATTGGTAATCACTAATCACACAAATGTTCTTTGTATTTTATTACTGTGTTTATTGTTTAGTTACAATGTACATTATTGTATAAATATTGACTATCTAGCTGATGAGAATGATATTTTTTTTTAACCTCGTTGTCATTGGATCAACCACTAGGCCAACAGGTAATGAATGAAAAGTGTATATTTTTATACATGAGGTTTGGTTGGATTTAATTAAAATGATATATGATTTAATTACTAAATTTCTTCAACATAACTTTAAAATATATATATTATTTTACTTAAATATTATATGTAAATACAAATAAAAATATATAGTAAATGGATACAATACATTATATTAATTTTTTTTATCAGGTTTCTAGGGACTAAATAGATTAGATACAATATTTTTTGATAAATTTGTTTCCTAATGTTGGGCTAAGGACAAGTTAAAATTTAAACCATGAAAATCTAATAGCCCTCCGTCAAAGTTTAACTACATAAAATTGTTTTAATTTATTACGGATATGCGATTGTACTTGAATAATTTGTAAAAATAATTTATTTAATTATTATAGTTTTCTGAATAGGTTTAGTAGAGAAAATGAATAGTGTCTGTCACAACACCTTTTAGAATAGACAAATGAACATTTAAAAAAATTGTGTCTCTAAAAGGACGAGATTTAGCAGTTTTAATTTGTATCACCATTTAATTTTATTGACAGTGTGTAATATTTGAGATGATTTAAAACACCGACATTGCACACCAGTAAAATAAAATATTTTTATGAAAATAAATCGCATTTGTATATTTAATATTATTAGTCTTTGAGATTGTAAAGTTATACCAAGATTAAATAGTTTGAGGTGTTTTATTTGCTAGAACCAATTTATTTGATTTACATATTTCTGTGCTATATTAAGAAAAACTCATCAGAGATTAGACAAAGCTTTCTTCTTTCCAAACTACCAGCTAAAATAAAAACACATAGACTCAATATTGTTTGCCACCATCCCAAAACACTCGGCTGATTATATTGTGTGTATCCAAAGCCTTATTTCAGAATAATGTAGTCATTTATTTGTGGTATTTGAGAGAAAAGAAGAGAATAATTATCGCTCTTTCGGCCGAGCAAGTGATTTCTAGAAGAGGGAAAATATTAGTCGAAAAGAAATAATTACCTCGAGAAAAATTAAAAGAGTAGCTGCTCCGTTTTATTCAAGTTTTTGGTCGTTTTTTATTGATGCCCCCGATACAACTTTTTTTAAATAAATGATTTAATCAAGCCTTAAATACAATAAGAGCAAGTTGACAAAATGTTTAACCTAGCTTTTTTCTCATAGACTAAACATATTTGTTCATCTTACAAAATAAAATCAGTGTTATTATGTAAGAATACAGACTTTCTATTTTATATTAGAATAGAGATATTTAATAAATATTTGTAAAATGAAATAGCATAATTTGTTGCATAAACATTCCCTCAAAGAGAATAGCAATCAGTTTCCATTATTTTCAAAGATCCCCATCGGTCCCGGCACAGATTTATCTGATCACCAAACCCTTCCTTCACCTCTGACAAGACATCTAGTGAATGTGGGAAATTCCAGGCCTCCACCGTGGTTCGGATATCACGTTAAACTGTAGTTCCCCCATTCCGTATCACAATCACCCTACCATTACACATTAGCACAAGTGCGTATAACCCGAACGGGTAGTAAGACGCGGTGATGATGATAATAATAATAATAGTAATAATAAAGATCTCCATGTATATAATATATGCTAATAGCTCAAAAACTATTGTATTTTTTTATAAAAATATATTTCAAGTAAAATATTTTTATTTTTAGCGGCACTTCAACATTACAATATTAAGACGTTGAATGTATATATACATTCAACGAGTAAGATATCTCGTTTCTTAAATAGTTGCAAAGGTATAATCAAATTTGGAAGTTTCTGCTTTTGTAAAGTACCATCAAATTCATTTTCATGAGAAATTTGAATTGCCATTTTGTTCGTAATATTAAAAAGTGTTTGGATACTAAATTTAATAAAAATCGTTAAATCTGATTTCAAAAAAGTCAATTTTTTTCTCTTCTTTTTGACCTTCAATAAACGACCCTTAGACAACCTCTTAGAGTTATATATCTAATTCAAAAAACTTCGTTGGGAAGACCTTATAAAAATCCTAGATATGAAGCTCTAGCCCGATCAGTAAAATCATTTCAGTTCTAGGCCGAGATAAAGACAAAGAGACATACGTCATCGTGAAAACCACCTTTTCGATTTCAGGGGGGAGGGGGGGATCATGAAACGTTGACATTTATCAAAATCACTAGTTCGATTTGTTTTTGAAGATACCAATAATTCTCTCTTTGAAGGGCCAAGAGAAAATAAAAATTTAAGTTTAACTTTACACCCTATGCAAACCAAAAATAATATTTTTTATAACATTATTAAATAATTTTATAATGTATTAGTGTATGAGAAACCCCCTTTACAATACTATGCTGCTAATTACATATTGAAAAAATACTTTTGTAGGCCACATCAATTTTTTTGTCATTTTTACTAAAACAGTTTTTATCCCCCTGTTCAATTAGGGACCAAATTATCATATACTCCTAAATTAAAACACGAAAATTACCATGTGCATACAGAGTTTAAACAAAATCTACTGGAATAAATGTTTTGTTAAGCTTTGGATAAGTTTGGCCAATTATTAATTTGCCCGTTAAGGTTATTATAATCGAGATAAATTATAATAATGTAACTATACTAATTGGAGGTTAGCTATGTCCAACAGGAATTATATGTGTGTACTGAATTTGTCACAAAATAATTTTCCAAGTGTTGGATTTCTACAAACACTATTCTAAAATATTATGTATAGTCTATTGTTTCCTTTATTAGTTTAAACTTTTTTTTGAGTATGCTGCGTTTGTGTTGGCCCCTTAGCGTCAAACAATATTATACAAGATTTTAATTATTTCTACAACAGCTTTGGAGTTGTTAAGATCAGCTTCATAAATCAAAACAGAATTAATAATTGATGTTTTATGGGAAGTCCTGGTGTAGATGAAATTTAATTAAAAATAGAAAATAAGTTTTTTGGTAATTAAATACAGGCCTTCAACTGAGGGTGTTTTTTTCCCCTAAATGTTTTCCAAATTTCCTTCCGCGCAAATACGGATTGATTACCTCTAAAATGCTTCTATCCTCATTAGAGTGACTATCATTCATTATAAACGTACAACCAGAACGATTTGTAAGATGAGGTGATAAATAAAGAATCAGTAGTATTAATTTTTTGAGATATTTAAGCACACTAGTGAACTAAACTGCTGATGAGTTAGAAATCACGGTTTTAATCTCGGTGTATTTGGGGTGGTTTTTACAAAACGGTTTTCCACTATCCCTCCACACAAATGTTGGCACACTTCCTCTATATATAACCTTCCTAATCCTTTAAACCATTATAGTTATTACTACACAATTGTATAACCCGAACTAATAGTAAGACAAGTGGCTAAAACAAAAATAAATAAATAATAGATTTATTATTATTATTATTATTAGCACCGCGTCTTACTACCCGTTCGGGTTATACGCACTTACGCTAATGTGTAATGGTAGGGTGATTGTGAGATGAAATGAAGGACCTACAGTTTAACGTGGAATCCGAACCATGGTGGAGGCCTGGCATTCCCCACATTCACAAGATGTCTTGTCAGAGGTGAAGGAAGGGTTTGGTAATCAGATAAATCTGTGCCGGGACCGGGGATTGAACCCCGGCCGCCAGCATAGAAGTCTGACACCTTACCCCTAGACCGCCAGGTCACCGATTAATAGATTTATGTTCATGGAACAATTATAAGGTCTCTTCAATTGATCTAAGCTATATTATTTTTTATCTTGATAGCGCTCACCACATTAAAAACAGCTAAAAAAATGCCTTTCGTGCACTTGTGTTGTGAGTGCGGAAGACTTATATGGAACTATTCTGGTGGTTGTGTGCGTGAATGCTTAGGGGCGCGGTAGTGTCGTCCCAAAAACAATCTTAGTTCACCTTCAATCCTGTATTTTTTTGATTATTTTTTATCACCATGTCTTACCACTTGTTCAGGTAATAGGCATATATGATAATTACTCTAATGGTCTATGGATCAGGAAGGAAGAATTTTGTAGGTACTACTGTGTGGGTGAGTTGCGCCCTACTGTTGAAATCGTGTACGAGCTGTGGCCCGGCTCTTTGAAAGACACGTACAAATTGCGGCCAACTCACTTGAAAGAGAGAGAGGTATGAGTTGCGTTCACCTAATTAGCAGTTGTGCTTTCTATCGTGCTGACTTAAATTTCAGATATAAACTATCATCGTCTCATGTCTACAACCCTCGTAATATCCATTCTTCCCCAGTTCTTGTCCTTCACTGGTTTTGGAAAACATTTGAAGGTTTGTTAGGTTATGTTAGGTCAGGTAAGGTCAGGTTAAGTCAACAGCCCGGGCCGCCATTCATACGTGGCTCTAAAAATGTGGGTGAGGCCGCAATTAACCTGTCTCTTTAGAGGTGAACAACTTGTGCGGCTGAAACTCGCCGATAGCCAGGTAATCTACTCACATTTACGGGGAAGGAGCGCGAGAAACTATTTAAGGGAAAAAAAACCTCTCGATTAAACCGACCGGGATTTGAACCCCTATCTTCCCGTCATCAGCAAGCCACGAGAGTGACACCTTAGATATATATTAATATTTAGCACCGCGTCTTACTGCCCGTTCGGGTTATAAGCTTTAAGTACTAATTACGCTAATGGATTAGGAATTGGGAATGTTGAATTAGAGGAAGTGAACCCGCATTTGTGTGGGGAGAAAGTGGAAAACCATTTAGGAAAAACCACCCCCAGTTCACCCGACTGAGATTCGAAACTCGATTTCCCCGCCCTCAGCAGTCGAGCTAAACACGACAAGCGCGTTAGCCAACTACGCCACCGAGGCGGGTGACACCTCAGAGCGTTCGGCCACTGAAGAGGGTTTAGTTTACAATGACGCAATAAAAAACCAAGGCCCCTTGGGTTCCCAAGCATCCACTTAGTGGAGTTCTTGCATACGGCCCCCTAATGTTTTGATAGACCCATAACAATATTTGGCTTGTGCGCCTTGACATGATCGGTTGTTGCAGGGAGTGTAGTAGCTACAGTTCAGTGGACAACGTACTAATTGATAGGAAACATGGGGCATGCCGTTTCATGCATAATCTTAGCTTCCCTTGCGTGTATCATCAAAATGTCCCATTTAGGTGTCTAATGAGATCAAAAGTCAACTACTCCTGCCGCATATTCTCATCTGGGTTCTCTACGGCTGGTTTATGTAGACGCGCGGGGGTCGTCTTTCTCAAACTGTTATTATCGTGCTTTTATTTTTGCATCTCTAGTTGTCGACCTTGGTTGTCTTGATATAAAGTGCTCACCTCAGAGCCCAAAATTCGTGGGTTCAAAAAAAAACCGAGGTCGCCGGATTTTTCGTGAGCGATAAAAGTCCGTAGCACAACTTAAAAAAAAAAAACCGAGGTAGCCGGATTTTTCGTGAGCGATAAAAATCCGTAGCACAACTTCCTTTGGAGGGGAAGTAAAGTCATTGGTCCCGTGACGATTGTGGAATGTAAAGTAACTCTGGAAGGTATGTGAAAATACCTTTCCCGGGGAAATTGGTAAGCCTGTTCGCTCTCGCTCATAGAAATTTTAGTGTGCTGATAAAATCAGTAGGCTTGGAACGAGCACCACCCGATTTATAAACGACCAATTTTTCTTATTCCTGAATAACCAAATAGTTTATACAGACCCGCTCCGCTGGCTGCGTGGTCTAACGCGCTACCTTCGCAGTGGACTAGTCTGCCGATGATGAGGAGATTGAGGTTTGAATCTTGGTCGGGTGTAATGAGGGTATTTTTTCCTAAATTATTTCCAATTCTCCTTCACGTTAGTGCTTTTTTTTAAACCACTAACCGTTCAGCGTAGACGCTTATATACTAATTATGTTAATGATTTTAGAGACTAGGAAGGCTATATTAAGAGAAAGTGTGGCGTGGAGGGAGAGTGGAAAACCATTTCGTAGAAGTCATCCGACCGAGATTCGATCTTCCCGTCATCGGCAGTCTAATCTACTAAAAGAGTAGCGCGCTAGACCACAGCGGCCACCGAATCTGGTATCGGGGAGTTATATAAAAACTATGAACAAACAACACTTAATGGCCTTTTTTTTTAACACCATGCCCGTTCGGTTTATACGCCTATGTACTAATTATATTAATGTGCTAGGGATTAGGAAGCCTTAATACACCCAAATTTGCTTTGAGTAAGATTGGAACACAATTTATGAAAAACCACCCTCAGTGCACCCGATCGGTATAGAACCCCGATCTCCCCCCGTCTTTGGCAGTATAATCTAATGAAAGTAGAGCTTAAGAACATGCGTTTATTGAATTTTTCGTAAAAATGAGGTTTTAAAATAAAAGTTTTCTTCTATAATAATAATAATAATAATAATAATTTCAAAATGTACTTAAAATTTTATCTCACTCATAGTATATTTCAGACAAATCGTTATTTGACCCATTTAACCGCCTTTAAATTGCTCCGATTTGTTTATATTCCGATTCTAATGTTGTGACACTTTTCCTCGGAACGCTCATTGAGTTGGCAACGAGATAACAAACTGGACTCTATATAATAATAATAATAATAATTTCAAAATGTACTTAAAATGTTATCTCACTCATAGTATATTTCAGACAAATCGTTATTTGACCCAATTAAACCGCCTTTAAATTGCTCCGATTTGTTTATATTCCTATTCTAATGTTGTGACACTTTTCCTCGGAACGCTCATTGAGTTGGCAACGAGATAACAAACCGGACTCTATCATTCTTATTGGAGGGACTCAGTTGGCCAATCACAGATAAGCGAGGGCTTTCTTTTTCACCTTTACAAAATAGGCCTACATGTTCTATTTATTTTGAAAGGTGGTAGTTTTATTAGTTTGATTGTTCGTTTGCCGGCTCCGCTTCTTTAGTTTAAATAAAAGTGATTTTATTCAACCTAAATTAGCTAGTGCAACAATTATTGTACTTAAAAAGTGTGTTTTTATTTTATCGTAGACCTTATATAATATTGTGTCTTTAGTGCGTGCACCTTTCGGTATGTGGACATTTTTATTCGTTTACAACTTTATAGAAGTCCACGCCACCATTGATGACGAACCAGTAAGTAATTTACATACATTATTTATCTTGTTTTGTCTCAAGTTTTGTGTTGTTAAATAAGACTGCATATGAATTCATGGCTCTATTAGTAGTTTAAAGTGCCAGTAAAGTCTATGAGATATTAAATCTTAAGATAGGATTACTAAAAAGGAGCATTTCAAACAAATGCCACCCGAGTAAACCTCCAGCCTGTGTGAATTTAATAGTAATTACATATTAATATCAATTTAAATCGTGAGCTTATAATTCTTAAATATTTCGTAAAACACATATTATTGTATACTCATCCGCATACCATGAACACATTGAGTAGAGAAGTAAGATAACCGTTTCATTTTACACTTTATTAACACGCATTCTGTGCTCCAAAATTCGTTAGCCATTCAATATAAATTTAAAAAGAATAAACCATCATTGATTGTGTTTAGATCACAGAGATAATAATAAAAATTCAATTTTTTTTTTCTAAATTAAATTTATAGTGGAATTTTGGTAGGGATAAACTTTTACAAAACACAACATATATTTTTTCTGCAAACAGTGATAATATTAAATGTACAAATTGTATTAGTGTTATTTATAAGTAGGGCCTACAGGACTATTGTGTAGAAAGGGTTGTAATTTATGGTTAAAATTGATTATGTTAGCGTATTTTTCCAAGGTGGCATCGACAAAAATTAAAGTAGCCTACAGATGAAAGAAAGTAACACACATTTGATAGAGATTAAACAATAAAACATATGTTCCTTACAACAATGAATGGAATTTATAAGAATACATGCGCGAAACAAAACTAAATAAATATTTTCTTGAAATTTATAACGTAATCTTTTTTTAAGTGCGAAATATGTTTTTTTTATTTATTTAAAGTCGAATTAACAATATCAACATTTCAATAACAAAAAAAAAGCTTCACCCATTCTAGAAAATTAATTAATTGAATTAATAAAAGATTATTGGTAAAATATGTGCCAGTGATGGCTTGCTATTATAGTGGCCATTTTGTGACCAGAGGCAAATATTTAAATATAAATAAGAAAAAAAAGCAACACTGCAAACAAAACATATGTATTTTTAACCTACCGTAACTCGTATGTTTGGGCTAAAATAATTTTCTTTTTACTGTGCCTTGCCGTAAGAATTGATTTGTTACTTTTAACCAAATAAAAAAAAACACTTTATTTACAGATAAACAATTTTAAACAAATCAGGGTATCCATGGTGATTTAAGCAAATAATTATTGTACAGATGAGCCACTGTGCACAGAATCAAAAGCCTGGAAATTTGTTAGAAGAATCGGGTTTTCATTGAAATATATTGTTTAATGCCATCACCCTGAACCCCTAACCTTTAAAATGAGTGTTCTTTTGTCTACATTGGCTCAACCGTTTTCTCGTTATTTAAAAAAGGCGGCAATGGTCTTATTAAATTAATTTTATTATTAAAAAATGACAACTTCAGATAACATGATTTAGGTGTGTAGACCTACTGGTACACTTTGAGGTTTCCCGATGGGCCGGTGTAAGCAGAAAACACTAGTCCAGGATATTATTAGTCTGAATGCAAGAAGGACTCTAGTACAGCATCGGCACGAACTCAAAAGAACGGCATCTCTTTGACACCCACCAGTGGCCTAATAATCTCAATGTTGACTAGGAAATTAGTAGTGCTATTTTATTCAACCTCTCACACCTTATTTGTTTACCAAGCCTTCACAGCATCAACATCATTGATTTTTTAATCCTGGCTTGGAAACGAAAAAATAAATAATATTAATTAGGATATTATTATGTCAAAAGCCTTAAAAAATTTAGATGGGCCTGTATTTACTACTGGTTAGAGCAGTGGCTTACCTGAATATTTGACACCTAACCTAACCTAATCTAACCTTGAAATCAAATTAATAAACGTCACCCGCCTCGGTGGCGGTGGCTAACGCGCTTGTCGTGTTGAGCTCGACTGCTGAGGACGGGGAGATCGAGGTTCGAATCTCGGTCGGGTGAACTGAGGGTGGTTTTTCCTAAATGGTTTGTCACTCTCTCTACGCAAATGCGGGTTCACTTCCTCTAAGTCAACCTTCCCAATTCCTAATCCATTAGAGTAATTAGTACTTAAAGCGGTGCTAAATAGAGAGAGAACAGACTAGAACAGAACACCGGACAGAACATGTTCACGGACATTTCCAAATAACGTGTTCCTTGTTCTGTTAGCTGTGGCAGGAGTGTCCAAACTTGAACAGAACATGTCCGTGAACATTACAAATAACGTGTTCCTTGTTCTGTTAGCTGTGGCAGGAGTGTCCAAACTTGAACAGAACATGTCCGTGAACATTACAAATAANGGTTTAAATTAGGAGGGATAGCCAGCCTAGTGCTCTATTACACATAACCTCAATTTATATATTATTATTCTTAGCACCGCGTCTTACTACCCGTTCGGGTTGTACGCACTTACGCTAATGTGTAATGGTAGGGTGATTGTGAGATGAAATGGAGGACCTGCAGTTTAACGTGGGATCCGAACCACGGTGGTGGCCTGGCATTCCCCACATTCACAAGTTGTGATTAATACATGTCTTGTCAGAGGGGGAAGGAAGGGTTTGGCAATCAGATAAATCTGTGCCGGGACCGAGGATTGAACCCCGGCCGCCAGCACAGGAGTCCGACACCATGCCCCTAGACCACCAGGTCACCTTGGAAGAAATTAAAGGAGGAATTAAAGGTGTAAGGAAGTTGGAGCTATTTTACTTGACAAACCCAGCCACAGGCTGGAAACTATTGTTGAAGATGATGATGATGATGATTACATTAAATAATAGAATATCTGGCCAATTTAATAAACATTGTTGGTTACAAAACTTTTCCATTGAAATTTGTTTGTCGAAGTCGAAGTCGAAGTTAATTAATATTCGCTTCGACTTCGAGATTCTCGAAGCTTCGCACACCCCTAATAAGGGGTCTGTGAGCTTGGATTTTTCCATTCAAGCCGAACTCAAGTCGAGTATTTCTAAAAGCTCCCAAGTTCGAGTATTGTATATTCATAATTTTAAAATTTTAGAAAGTATATTAAAACAAATGTTCTTAAAAGATGAATGGCCCTCATTTTTATAAATAGTTAATAATTTTGAAAAAAAAAGTTAAATAACGGAAATATTGGTTTTTAAATTATAAATAACACTTATAAAATATAATTATAATTGTTTTAACACTCATGCCTTTAAGGACATTAAAATTACACTAACAATTACAAAAATAGCTTAATAAAATGAATAATCACATGATGGTTTGGAATAACACGGCAGTGTAGAAACACTTTACAGTAATGTAAGGTAAGTGATAGTGAAGGAAGCCAAACTGAAAGGATAGTTAGGTTAGGTCTAAATAATAACACACTTCTCTCTTCATGTCTTCTTAAACTCTTACACTTCCCACTTCTTCAAAACTTCCACAATTGCACAATAGTTTGAATTTTTGGAAATATTTATTTTTCATTAATGTCTCTTCATATGAAAAAGGTAATATTTCCTAAAATTCAAAACAAAATATCTGCAGTGGTTAGAGCTTATTGGCATATTTATCATTACAGTCAATCAGTGGGATGTAGATTTATGATGACAGGGAGAATGGTGTTAGAATCCCGTTCAGTTATATTGAGTGATTTTTTCCAAAATGGTTTTACACACTACCTCCATGCAAATGTGGTTATAGTTCCTTTAAATTCAAACTTCCTCATCTCAAGCTCATTAGCGTAATTAATAAATATGCGTACAACCTGAAAAATGCTAAAAGGAAATCAAAATCAAAACGTTGCGTGAATGTACCCATCTGATTTGATCTTTGCACCACGCCAGTTTTCTACAATCTGGGAGATTATTATTTTTCAAAACACACACATAGGAATAGACTTTCTAAAATAAATATGCACTCAAAAAAACAAATAAAATACGGATGTAAGACGGCTTCATCCCACCAATGACTGGATGTTCCAGGAAAAGTTCGCCGATACATTCAAACTACTCTTAGGCCTAAACACAAACATCCTTTGACGTGACGGGTAAAAACTGACAACTCGTGTTTAGGGACGAACAGAATGACGAACAAATTTTGTTACAGAGAAAATTAATGTTTGAAAAACCGTCCACACCGCTCGAAGATTGTGTTCGGTTCCTTGTTCTGTTCTAGTCTGGACACGGTCTTAATTGTTACCTCGTCAAAAGGAATGATCCACTCACCCTCCACGTGTGTGACGTCAATCGGACGACGCAAAGCCATCAGGTGGTGCAAGCCCCGAACCCCCATTCCTTGCGTCGTGACGTTCATGGCACGTGGGGCTCAAAACCCCGCTGGGTATACTGAAGGGAATTTTTCCTAAATAGTTTTCCACTCTCCTTCTACGAAAATACAGTTACACTTTCTTTAAATTTAACCATTCTCATCCTTACCATATTAGACTATTAGTCTATTTGAATTTAGTCCACACAGGTAGTGAGACTTTTGGAGAAAAAAAACCAACAATTTTATCCTAACCCAAATTCGTGATTTACTGGTCAAAGGTTGTTTTAAAAAAATTCTAAGATTGCAGACCCCTAATGGATTACCCAATATATCCCCTTATCCCCTTCTCCAGTTTGTCGGAATACCTAATCATCACCAGTCCTAATTAGGTACCAGCATGATGCAGATATTTTTTTTAATATATGGATAGCTAGTAACATAACAGCTGAATGTCAATAATAAAGATTTAATAATAATAATAAACATATTTATATATTATAGAAAACAGCAAATCACAACTGCACAATTCGCATTGATATCGGTGATCATTTGTTCTAATTTAACAACTTTATTTATAAAAAGAGTCCCATACTCCCATTATTTTGTGCCCCCGATTAAAAACTCCGTCTTTATATGGACTAGACTGTCGATGACGGGTAGATCAGGGTTCGAGTCTTAGTCGGGTGTACTTAGTGTATTTTTTATTATCGGTTTTATACGTTTCATCCAGGAAAACGAAGGTACACTTCTTATTAATTCTACCTTCCTCATACCTACTCCAAGAGCATTAATACGTGTTTAACAAACGGATATCTAGGTGCTGTGATAAAATAAATCTGTTCCTAAAAATGTTCCAAAATGTTGTTTGTTTACATAATTCTTTTTCCTAAATTCGTAATATATTTTGTTTACTTCAGAGCAGAACAATTCACTGGCATTGCGAACAATTCCTATTGTTCCTTTATTTGCTGTCTCCAATCATTTAGCTCTTTCAACCCAAAACTTATCTATTGCGGTATTTAACTACTTCGGTAGCAGCATGGTCTTAGGCGTCACTCTCACAATAGACTGGACTACCGATGACAAGGAGATCAGGGGTCAAATCCCGAGCGGGTGTAATTGAGTGTACATTTACTACATTGTTTTCCAATCTCCCCTCATGAAATTCGGGTGCATTTTTTCTAAATTCCTCATATCTAACACACAGGCGTAATTAGTATATAAGCGTTCAAGGTGCGACAGGAGGGAGCGCAAGAGTTTTTATAGAATTAAAATATTTTGGTCAAAATAAATCAAATATTTCTCCAGTAGCAACATAGAGCTTAGATTTATGCGCATGCTAATATTAACAGATCTTGAATATATGTCAAGGGTGCCCTGGAATTTTGTCAAAACTTTTTCTCTTTATTTAAAACGTTTTGACAAAATTCCAGGCCACCCTTGATATATATTCAAGATCTTTCGATATGAGCATCTACAGAAAACTAAACTCTATGTTGCTACTGGGGAAATATTTGATTTTTTTTGACCAAAAAATGTAATTCTATAAAAACACTTGCGCTCCCTTCTGCCGCACCTTAACTTGAAGAGATAGTAATACGTGCTTGAATAAATTACCGTACATCTTTATTTTAGGTATACAATTCGTGTGGAGGAGGGACTGACGCTTGCGCATTATTAATTTATTTTCACATAAAACAATGTGTCGTGTTTCGGCGTCAATAATCTGTTTAGAAGATGTAATACTCACATCCCAACCCACCAACAACGACAAAAAAAACTACTTAAACCCCGAGCTACTTGCACCAAGACCTAATCTCCTCTCATAACTCATTACCTTAGTCAAAACATAAAACGGCAGAAGGGAGCGCAAGTGTTTTTTTACAGTTTTTATAGAATTAATTTTTTTTTGTCAAAATAAATCAAATATTTCTCCAGAAGCAACATAGAGCTTAGATTTATGTACATGCTAATATTAACAGATCTCGAATATATGTCAAGGGTGCCCTGGAATTTTGTCAAAACTTTTCTTTTTATTTAAAACGTTTTGACAAAATTACAGGGCACCCTTGATATATATTCAAGATCTTTCGATATGAGCATCTGCCGAAAACTAACCTCTTTGTTGCTACTGGGGAAATATTTGATTTGTTTTGGTAAAAAAAATGTAATGCTATAAAAACTGTAAAAATACTCGCACTCCCTTCTGCCGCACCTTAACTTGAAGAGATAGTAATACGTGCTTGAATAAATTACCGTAGGCCTACATCTTTATTTTAGGTATACAATTCGTGTGGAGGAGGGACTGACGCTTGCGCATTAATAATTTATTTTCACATAAAACAATGTGTCGTGTTTCGGCGTCAATAATCTGTATAGAAGATGTAATACTCACATCCCAACCCACCAACAACGACAAAAAAAAAACTACTTAAACCCCGAGCTACTTGCACCAAGACCTAATCTCCTCTCATAACTCATTACCTTAGTCAAAACATAAAATGCACTATCCAAATTGGGGATTTAAATGTCTGAGAATAATACTGGTGCCAAAATAAGCCCCAGCTGATCAATGGCCAAAGTATTACCTCGAACCCAACTCCTAAGAAAATAAAATCATACCAATCATGCCGTTTTATTCTTGGATTTAGACCAAAAAACGATCTTCAATCACCAACATACCTGAAAATACCCGTCTGTTCCTGATCATGGCTTATATTTGTTAGCATCTTTCATCCGTTAGGTGTGAATATGTTACCTATGGTTTTCTGACAATGATACACGAGTTGATTTACCGTGCAGCCAACGTGTTTCTTCATGATTTTGGTGTTGATCTGACACATGTAGCAGCCTTTGTCAGCCTGATATGAAGACATGTTATCCGTGACTGTCTGACAATGGTGTAGGAGTTGACTTACCATGCACATCAACGCAGCCAACTTGTTTCTTCATGATGCTAGTGTTGATCTGACACATGTAGCAGCCTCTGTCAGCCTCCTTCACCTGTCTGATGTGAAGCTGCCACGTGTGGTGGTTGTCGTGAGTGACGCTGATGCGGGAGTTGTGTGTCACCACCTTGTTGTGCAAGGTCAGGATCGTCTGGTCCTCGGCTTTCATCCACCCAACCTGCAAATTTAGTTTCTATTTAAGACATCCGATGGAGACAAGAGAGTGCTGATAATATTGGAGCACTGAATTATTCCATTTTAAAAAGTATATAACGTAGGTTTTAATGGTAGTATCACGTTTCATAAAATTTATATGCGGGTATCAAAGAATCTCCAAATTGAAGTGTATTTTACTGTCATTAGACAATAGAAAAAGTTAAGTCTATGCTTTCTAATAAGTTCAAAATATCTTAATTATTTATATTGATAAGTTATGTATATATATCCTTCAAGGAAATTATCCATCTACAGTCAGTTTTATGAAATGCTTATTAATATGATCGCATCTAAAATTAAATATTAGTCTAATATAACAGTTTGAAATCATTCTGAGACAGAGTATTTTTTTTATTTGTTTTTACAGGCGTTTAAATTAAGCGAGACTAGAAACGTTTGGGCCCGCAATTAAATTAAACTGTAGCTTTTTAGTTTTCTCCAGATTTTGCATTACGGGAGGAATTAAATCGTCCTTACAAAGATTTAAGCCAGAGCCACTCAAGAGTGGGGTAGGTCATCACCTAAAGCTGAGAGCTTAGCAGATAACCTCCCTCGGTGATGTTTGGGTGTTTAATCGGTAAAAAAGGGGGATTATAATCTACTTTCAATAGAAATGGTGGCTTAAGTAATTATTTTTTGACATACTTTATATTTTAATTAAAGTATGGTTTGCAACATTCTGATTAAAGGTAGTTCTATTACTATAAATTAACCACTTACATTAGGTTAAACTCTAATATTAATTAAGTTAATTCAAACGGTGAGTAAATGGACTCAATATCAAATTCATTTAGCTTGATTTGCCGGTATCGGTAAAGCTGGAGATAAAATCCTGTGGATGTATCTTTTCTTATTAAAATGGTTATTTATGCTCCTTTCACGAAAATGAGGATACATTTACAATACATTTATTTTCTTCATAACTACCCAATTAGTGTAAATAGTATTGTGAATAGCCCGGAGGAGAAATAATACGTAGTGATGGAAAAATTATAATGAAAAAGATTACATGGAAATAAATTTCGGGACCTTTTTAAATTAGAATACAAAATATTCTCTTCCACTGTGCTTTTCAGCTAGTTGAGACAAGGAGAAAATATAGCATGCAGATAAACATTAATAAGACAAAAGTTATGGGGATTTAAAATTAAAATAGCCGCTGGAAATAAAAATTGGAAACCAGAAGTTAGAGAGTATTTAGTAGTTAAAGTATCTGAGAATCCTGCTGACCAAGGATGCCTACAGCACCAAGAAAATTAAGTCGAGGATTGCCATGTCCAAGGAATCTTTCAACAAAAAGAGGTTAGTGCTGACCAGAAAGTTGAATTTGGGACTTAGGAATAAACTGATGAATCGCTACATTTGGAGCATCGCGCAGTATGGAGCAGAAACTTGGAATCTTAAGAAGAGCTTTGAAATTTGTTGCTGGAGAATATTTGAGAAGATCAGATGGATAGACAGGATGATAAATGAAGTCATAATAATAGTGGGTGATAGGAAAACCATTTTGGACGTGATTCTTCGGTACAAATCAAACTGTATCGGACACATCCTTAGGAGGAACTGTCTTCTGCACGACGTCATAGAAAGAAAGGTTGAGGGGAAGAGAATCTTAGGAAGAAGGATCCAAATATTGAATGACTTGGAAAAAAAAAAAAATCTGGAATCTGAAAGAGGCGAAGGAAAGGGTGCATTGGCTATCTTAGGGTCGTATGCAAGAACTTGACTAAGTGTATGTTTTATTGACACTAGCGTGAGATTGTTTGCGTCATCTTAGGTTTAAAGGTGGACCGATAGTGTGCTCGGGACCACATGCACTATCGGTCCACTAAGCATTCACTATACGTTCTAGCGTACCGCCCTTAGTGTGGTATTCAAGAATGTTAGTGAATGCTTAGATGGACCGATAGTGCATGTGGTCCCGAGCACACTATCGCTCCACCTTTAAACCTAAGATGATGCAAACAATCTCACGCTAGTGTCAATAAAACATACACTTAGTCAAGTTCTTGCATACAGCCCTAAGCTCACCAAAAAAGTACTGGACCTGTCGCAAGACAAAACACATAATAATAGTAATAATGCATTTAAAATTATATAGTGCTTTAATAAATAGATTAGAGTGGATTAATCTCAGATGTATTTGGTAAAATGTATAGGGTCTATATTTATATATATATATATGTGTGTGTGTGTGTGTACATATATGTAGGCCTTATATAAAAAAAAAACTCCATGGAATGAGCCCACGATCGAGCGGGCGGCTGCCGCTAGCGATGCTAATGCTAATATTTGCGGATAGAGGGTGTCTTGGGTTCAGCACATCAAACCCTCCAGCTTATAATCTGAGTTTTATAAACTGGATCCACTACCTATATATTCAAATAGCTCCTCATTTATCCTCACGATATGTATTTTTGTATACATACATACAATCAGTCATACGTACATATATACGTACATACATATATACGTACGTACATTCATACATACATAAATACACACGTATATAGGTGTATGTGTGTAAACATGTCACACGTACCAAATGATAATTTAAATCTTATATCTGGAAATCTTGTAACGAATAAAAGGTCTAACTTAGATCGCACCGCTTATCCATTCCTTTCGAAGAAACTTAAAACTCTTAACTAAACACGGGCCTTTGTATTATTTCCCCATGTGCCTCGTGAGGATTCCTCCGCTATTGTTAAACTTTTCAGCGCTAATAGTAAAGTTTCCTTAAAGATTGTTTTCTCAATGGTTGGAGGTGAGGAACAGTTAAGAAATGAACATGTTTCTCCTCATTTAAATAATTCACTGAAAAAGAAACGGCCAAGAGCTATAGAAGCCACACTGGGAAGAACATTACGGTGTATATTTCTGCCTGCCGTCTTTTGTTTAGCAAAACTGAAAATGTTACCATCATCATCATCATCATCATCTCCTTGGTTTCTTCTTACTCTCTTAATCAATTTAAAATAGAATTTTGCCAAAACGCCTTCTTGGGAGGAAGTAGTTATCCCTTTAAGATTTTCTAGAGATGGCTTAAGACTTAGTATAGCAAACAAAAAAACTTTGATCGTTTTTGAAATTCAAGGATTTTAGGAGAGCTATGTTTGAAGAGTTGTAATATGGGTACGACTTAAACAAGATAAAGAAAATGTTGCTCTTGACTTTGTAAGTATAAGTAAAGCTTTTGTTATCAAATAAATGTTGAGAGGAGTTTATTATTTTGTTAAAACTTGTTAAGATTGCAGAAAGATAACTGAATAATTAGTGGGCTTGTATGTTCTGCGTTTTGTAAAGTTATTTTCATAACACAGAAATAAAACATGTTCTTATTTTTGACCGTATGGATAAAGATCGTATCATGAGTATAAACATCAAATTTTGCCTTTTATTCATATATATATATATACACATCAACCTAATTAACCTTTCTAATAAACATTTTTATAACCATCACTGCTTAAAATGTTTTAATCATTACAAAACACGCTTTCCCTGTTATCTTGTTTTCAAACAATTTACTAGTATATAATAATTATATACTAGTAAATTGTTTGAAAACAAGATAACAGGGAAAGCGTGTTTTGTAATGATTAAAACATTTTAAGCAGTGATGTCTTGTTTTCAAACAATTTACTAGTATATATATATATACTAGTAAATTGTTTGAAAACAAGATAACAGGGAAAGCGTGTTCACACGTTGTGTTATTATATATATATATATATAATTTAATTCAACTATAATAAGTTCATTATTAATGGCATACCAATTTACCTATTACTTTTGTATAAAGATTCTTATTTGAAAGTCATATCTTTCATATATCCTTTAAAATATTTTATGTCAGAGTTATTAAAATGTATGGTCCTCGTTAACATGTTTAAGGTATTAATAAATACAATCTAGTCCAACTGCCAATTTATCCACTAGTCAATTCGCTTATCACCCAATCCTATAACCTCTTATCTTAAAATATTTTATTCATCAAAGATCATTATTATTTCCTTGATCATCTGTTAATTTAATAATTCCAGAACATTATTATTGTAACAATCTTACTGATGAATTTCTAAAAGTGATATTGTACCTGTTTTAATTGACCTCATTATTCATGATAAATCAGGTCTTTCCTTAAATAAATCATCTTGCACGTTATTTTTCTTATTTTTATCTTGATTTAATTGACCAAAATAAGTTACACATATCAATTTAAGTAAATGTAACATCTAAGTGCGTTCCCTATATTATAACTACTAGATCTACTTTAATGTATTCATACGTCAGGTGATGCTATCTGTAGATGTCACATTTACCTTGAAAGTGTTGTGTCTTCCTGATTATTTGATATAGAACTTTGAAATTTACATTACATTCTTCTTTTTTATTTAAACATTTAAAAAAAACTCGTTATTTTTATGCGTTTGTAGCTGCATTTCTACATCCATATGCTGCTAGTACGTTTTTAAATCGCAAATTTTGTAGTTTTCACCAAGTTTCACTGCCCATTTGTGCTAAGACACAAATCACAATCTAAAAATTCACTACGTGCATGGTAAAGGGTCATCTTTAAAAACGCATTTGACAAACCTGTTAATAAAGTTTCATTGAAAGGTTAGCCATCACTTGTGTTTGGGAGGTGATAGTATTGGTTTTAATTGAATTTATACATAGTAAATATATATTAAAAATATATATAATATATATAATTGGATTTCTTGAGGTAACATATATATAAGAATACCATATTGTTAAACATACAGTAAGTTAATAAGTTTAAATTATTATTATTAGCATCGCGTCTTACTACCCGTTCCGGTTATACGCGCTTACGCTAATGTGTAATGGTAGGGTAGTTGTGACATGAAATGGAGGACCTACAGTTTAACGTGGAATCCGAACCACGGTGGAGGCCTGGCGTTCCCCACATTCACAAGTTGTGATTAATACATGTCTTGTCAGAGTTGAAAGAAGGGTTCGGCAATCGGATAAATCTGTTCCTGGACCGAGGATTGAACCCCGGACCCTCGGTACAGAAGTAAGACACCTTACCCCTAGACCGCCAGGTCTCCAATAAGTTTAAATAAGCGTTTGAAAATCATTATTTTTATATGTGTATTTCACATACATAAATATATCTATTTATATATGAATCTAGTTAATTTGTTATTTATATGGTAGACACATAAGCGCTATGAACGATTATGTAGCTCAAGCATACTTTCCTGTATTAAATTAGTTCTTAAGTCATGTGCCTATATGATCTATTATTTTATAAAGCACACAATAAGTAACCTAATATAATCAAAGCAGATTACTAGTGTCTTATATTTCCTTACAACGTGTGAACGAAGAAGTAGGCCTATATTATGAACTACCTCTACCATCCCTCTTCACCCCCCACCCCCATCCTTTGTCCCTTACACAGATGCTCGCAGGACTAACGGTAATTCATCACACACGGTATCTTATGTCACGCGTGCGCCAACATTACGAATATCACACCTTATTGGTTACGACGCCCCTTTGTGACGTACCGTGAACTGACATAAGCACATAACCCCGTCTGCCTTGTTTCACTGATCAGTGATGACAACATCTCGCAACTTTATATTGATATTAATAGTGGAGTTGGTGCCCCTTGTACGTTGAAAACTAGCTTACCCGCACAACTCTGCCCCATATATCATTGTTTGTAAAGCATTTCTTAAAAGGGATACTACTTATAAAACACAAAGACACACTTTTAAAGTAATTAATATATTCATAGTAAAAACAAGACTGTTTGTACAATTTTAATAACCGCGTCTTACTACCCGTTTGGGTTATCGAATATGTACCAACTATGCTATTGTGTTAAATATTGGGAAGGTTGAATTTAGAGAAGTATACATGCATTTTCGTGGGTAAAACCAACCTCGGTACTTCCGATTGGGATTCAAACCTTGACCTCCTATCTCTAATATAGTGTGAGTGTGACAATATAGACTTTGCGGCCACTGAAGCAGGCTATTTTGGCATTTATAAAATGTAATTATTGATCCGTAAAAAAATGATTGACCTCGACCGAACTTTTGGATCCACTTTTTGAGTTTGAGGGCACTAAAGACCCTTAACTCAAAAGGTGGATCTTTGTATTCCCTCTGTACATAGGTCTTCAACCTAAACCGATTAAGATATGAAGTTTATGAGAAATTATTTTTTCTATATATTATAAAAAAAAGGTACTTTTGGTAAATATTGCTTTGGCAGTATCATTTATCTTTATTTTCTACAGCCTATATGACAAAACTCCATGGCGTGAGCCCACAATTGAGCTATATCGGCGGAACGGCAGAACCTGCTAGCAATGATGGTACTGACATTTACGGATAGAGGGTGCCATATTTTCTATATATAATGAAAAAAAGGTACTTTTGGTAAATATTGCTTTGGCAGTATCATTTATCTTTATTTTCTACAGCCTATATAACAAAACTCCATGGCGTGAGCCCACAATTGAGCTATATTGACGGAATGGCAGAACCTGCTAGCAATGATGGTACTGACATTTACGGATAGAGGGTGCCATGTGGTCAGAACAACTAATCCCCTAGTCGTTAATTTGTTTTCTAGACCGAAGCTGCTACTTTTTTTTTAAAAAAAGTAGCACCTCATTTATCCTCACAAGGCTTAATTTGACTCCGTTCCAAACCCATTGCTTCAAGGAATAATTCTGCAAGTACAGGGGATCGAGCCCAGGACCTCTTAATCTAAACAATTTTTGTCGTGAGTAGATTGAGAGAAAAAGTAACCTTCTAATTTCACAATGCACATATTATATATTCAAAAAATGGTTGAGTTTACAATATGTATAGTATTAAACTAAATATATTTAATGAAGCAATATTTCACTTATTTTGCCCATAAAATATATTTTGGTTATAAATGAAAAAAAACACGGACCTTAACTTGTGATGCCATCCATATCTGAATAGATTTAGTTAAAACTGTATAGTTAGATTGTTAAATAAACATACCTAATAGTGGGATCGTGATTTTGTTTTAAATGTATTGTCTCAATAAAATTTATGGCAATTTACTGATGGCTGATTTTTTTTTTAAATTGTAGCGTGGCTTGTTTCCAGGGTAAGTGGAACTTATTTAAATTATACCAGGGATGTGATCTCATCACTCAGTGAGACTCTAATTTACCAGGTACAAACGGGAATACATTATCATGTGAGGTGTGTAATGCAATGCTTATGTGTGATGGGTCGAATAGATACCGGGCGGGGGGCGCGGGGGGGGGGGACGAACATAATCGCAGGTACAGGTCCAACACGCTCTGCTTACCCTGCAACGTCACGCCTCTGATCACAAACTTAGGGAACATCCCATTAATCCTGCATCATAGTCCATCGATTTGGAGGATTATCTTCGCTCAGTTTCTGTAGGAACTGAATTTTGTATGGACGCCATTTGTGAGACTGAACAATTTCGACGGATGTTATTTTTCGCCACTCCTACAGCGACGGAAAATCATCAAAGATAATATGGAGGACTTTTATTAAAAGGAGAAAGGATAACAGTCATATTTATCCAAGTTTCAGTGCTTGGTTTATCTCATGTTTATCCTGTTTAGTTAATTATGCTAGCAACTTATAGTTATTGGCTTGCGGTCTGGATACAGTCCATTAAACTCATCAGTGGCCTCTTTCATTGACCGGACACATTATGACCTCTAGAAGTAGACAACTGCTGTATGAATTAATTATGGTTTGTAGAAACAAAATAATGTGTTTTCCTATGGTTCGTGATTTATGGAACATAATGTATTTCATACTGTGTGTGTTTGTATATCACATCGTCCGACTACCTGTTCAGATTATACGCATATGTGATAATTACTCTACGACGATAGAGTTAAGGAAGCAAGCATTTTATAGTTAATTTACCCGCATTTGCTTGGAAGGAGAGTGGGAATAACAAACCTCAGTAGGCCCGACCGAGATTCTAACGCCGATCTCCTCGTCAATAGCAGGCCAGTATGGCATGAGAGTGACGCCTTAGACCGTTCAACCACTAAAGCGGGTTATACCATGTTAAAAAGTATGTGAGAGTTTGTATTACCACTTATTTTTATTTGTCTACCTTGTTTTAAGATTTTAATCTATATTTTTATGTTTATTAAAAATGTTTCCCAATATAGAAGAGAAACCAGGAAATATCCTGGCATGTTTATATTCTATATATATTTTAGCTTAACTGAGGTATTTTTGTAATGAACATAGTTTTCTCTTTTTTTTAGCACCACGTCTAACACCGATTTAAATTATATATTGATTCACAGCAAATACACCATCTACTCCAGAGGGGAATCATCAATTTATAAAAACGAGTACATTAATCAGCCATATTATACACGGATTAATCTAAGGGTAGGGAAGAGGAGAGTATTTAAGGAAATGTACCAGAATTTTCACAAAGGGTGAAGGGTGGAAAAATCATAGGAATACATGGGAGAATCACCCAAAGTTCACTCAACTGGGACTTGAAGTCTAACCCCTGCATCTACGGTAACCAATTGAGATGCGAGTTGTATGTCTTTGACTGTGTGGACATTTGCGTGGGTACATATTTTTAATAAACTAAACACTTAAACTTTTTCCTAAACAAAACATAGTTAATATGGATTTAGCTTACTATCAGTATATAAACTGTGAATTGATTTATCAAGTCAATAAATGAAGTGGACACACCTCGGTGGCGTAGTGAGCTAACCCACTAGTTTCGTGTTGAGCTAGACTGCCGAGGGCTGGGAGATCAAAGTTCGAATATAGCTCCGGTGAATTGGGGGTAGTTTTTTCCTAAATAGTTTTTCACTCTCCTTCTACGCAAATTCGGGTTAAATTCCTTTATATCCAACCTTCCCAATTCCTAACCCTATAGTGTAATTAGTATATAACCCGATCGGGTAGTAAGGCGTGGTGTTAAAAACAAGGGGGAGGAACTTATAAGTATATTAAAATTTAATAATTGTAGGGATATTATTCTTTTTTTAAATTTAATTCCACATTGATTTCGACAAATGGAAAATATAAAATGCTAACCAAATTTAACTCATTTAGAGAGAAATATATGCTATATAAAGCATAGATATAATATATAATTAGGAAAATTATGACTATGATACGTGTATTACATACCACTGTGTTAATTTATTTCATTATGTGGGGAAATTGTTTTATACAAACATGAATAATTTATCCCAAAAAAAATCTGTAAATATTATGGTTCAGTTCAAAACAACATGTGTTTGTGAAAACAGCAAAGCAAAATGTATCAAATCGGGGTCATATTTTGTTTCAAAGAGACAAACTCTCCCCCCTTGCCTTTTTTTAATTTATTTTATTTGGTTGTCATTTCAAATTAGTAACAGTTCAATACAATTTGTTATATACATACAAGACTAATCACAGCAATATTTATTACAGCAATCTGATACGCAATAACGCATCTCTTTCCCTCTTTCTCACACTCGCGGCTCTGTCGATATTAAATGTTTGTTTGCCAATTTACAATCTACCATTCCACCACTCACTCTTTTTTTTTCTTTCTTGACCAAACAGATATCCCCCCCCGCCCCACTCCCCTCCCTCATAAAATGAAATAAAAATAGCGGCACAAATCGTTCCCGTAAAACCACATCGCATTGCGCAGAAAGTATATATATATATATGTATGTACACTCTGATCTCATATCATTTCTGCTGAGTTTCATTTGATTAACGAATTGCGTTTGATTCAGCTCTTTATCTCGATCAACCTC